>JAQZBX010055080.1:0-18502 GCA_029593785.1 Cabassous unicinctus | reverse complement strand
GATCTAATAAATACTAATATTTTGCCATTTGTGTATATTTATAAAGAAAAATGCTTTATGCATATGGTTTAAGATTCCTGTGTACTCCTTCCT
This sequence comes from Cabassous unicinctus, assembly GCA_029593785.1. Taxonomy (NCBI): domain Eukaryota; kingdom Metazoa; phylum Chordata; class Mammalia; order Cingulata; family Chlamyphoridae; genus Cabassous; species Cabassous unicinctus. The sequence goes on along the minus strand of JAQZBX010055080.1, from coordinate 18,409 downwards.
AAACACATTTCCTTCTTTTCCTATCCATCCCTTACCCTGCACAACTGTCCTGAACTGGGTTTATCATTCTCATGCTTATATACTATGACTATATATGTATATAACCATAAATAATATACAGCATGGCATATTAATATTTTATATACTGGTACTATACTGTAAACATCATTTTATAGTTTTTGCACTCATCATAGTTCAGAGATTTTTGTCATTTAAATATATGTAGCTCTAACTCATCCATTCTGTATTACATTAAGTACATGTTCTTTATATGTATTCTATAAAAATAAATTCCTGTATTGTACATAAAACATACTTCCATTGATGTGCATTTATATTGTTTTTGTTGAAACCCCATAATTTATTTTACTGTTTTTTGTACATTCAGGTTTTCTACATTATCTTGAGTCAGTGTTGGTAATTTATATTTTCTTAGAATATCATTCATTTTGTTGAGGTTTTTCAGTTTATTGACATAAGGCTTTACATGATATTCTCTTATGATTTTTAAAATATCTGTGTCCTTTTACTTACTCCCAGTGCCATAAACTGACTTTTTTCCTTTTTAAAAACTCATATCACCATTTTTTCTTTTTTATTGATCTTTTAAAAATATCAAACTTTTTCTTATTGCTTAATGCATTTTTAATTTTTATTTATTTTTAATTTTTAATATATCTTTATTAAAAAGATTATGAACTTAAAAAGCAATCATACACGTGTGGAATTTCCATGCAACAATTCATTTTTATTTTATATTTTGATTTTTTTCTTTTATCTTTATTAAGGCCACTTAATATTTTGAGTTTGTTTTCCTTTCCTAGAATCTTCAGTTGAAAGTTGAGTTTTGGCTGCATTCAAATGTTTTGATACTCTTACTCTTGTTCATTTTGAAACAGTTCATAAACTAGGTTTTTATTTTCTCCTTGGCCAAAATCACATATAAAGGTTTAGAATATGTAAGTGGATAGAGTTTTAGGCTACCTATTTTGTTAAAATATAGTTGTATTACACCAGTCAGGGAAGATGGCCTATATGATTTTTACATTTTTGACTGGTTGAAATTTGGGTCTTAAGATTTAAGGAGTTTTGGTGAATATTTCACATGGGTTTGAAAAGAAAGTAGACCTACATGTTTTCTACATGAATTGTTGATTTCTGAAGATAGTAGATATTAAATATACTACAGGACAATAAATACACCTATAGATTCATCATTTTTTTTTTATATTTCCTCAAACTTTGCTTAACATTTTGTCAGGTACTTAAAGATTTTTATGTTTTCCTTGAGAACCATGCAAGATTTTTTTGTCCTTCCTAATGATTTTTGCCTTCAATTCTATTTTGTCTCAGAATAGCAGTACTATACCTTCTTTTTGTTAGCCCATATCTGATATATATTCACTTGTGTGAAAAAGGGCCTGGTTTGAAATGTTTTTCAATTTCTGTGGTACAAGTACTCCTACAGTGGCCAATTTCAACCAATCAACATGGACATGGAGCTGGGAAGAGATATGTAATACCATTCTCACAAGCTGTTAAAAGATGGCTCCAGGATATTAAGCTTCCCAAGCACTATGATTAAGGGAATCTTCTTTGCCTGTGAGTCTTTCTTTTACCTTTTTGAAAGAAATATATATTTCAAATCTATTTTAAATATTGTGATTATTTGTATATTTGCATTTATTCCAGTCATTTCATACTGTTGGTTTTTTTTTACCTTGCTTCTTATTTACTGATTTCTTCCTTTCATCCATCTTTCTTCCATCTTTCATTTCTTCATCCTGGCTTGTAGTGGATTGATGGAGCTTTCTTTATTCTTATTCTTTTCCTCTAATTGAAAAACACTCAATTTCTGTTTTTGATGTGGTTCCTTTAACTCTTTTTAACATATATTTAATATTATATTCTTTTCAATCAATATCTAGAATTCATCATCCTGTATATTGTTCCACGAAGCCAGAAAAGAAACTTAACTCTTCCAAACAACCCGCTCCTCCTAACTACAATGCAGTAATCATTAAAGATAATAATTGTTTAGATTTAATTAAGTAATTTATTTCCCTTTCTTTCAGATGTTCTAAAGAGTAACCAGGCTCAATTTTGACAAAGGGACCTCAAGATGTGAAATGAATAAGCTATTTGAATATATAGAGGCAGAGGGCAAAGATCTTGTGTGAGAGGAGTTTGCTGTGTTTAAGGCACAGCAAGTAACACAGTATGGCTACAGTGGAATAATGATGTGAAATGTAGAAGAAAGTGAAGTCACAGAAGTAACAATAAGACTGATCATGGAGGTCTTGGTAGGGCAGTGAAGACTTTCTAATTTATTGTGTAATCAACAGTCATGGGGCAATTTTGAGCAAGTGAGTTATGGAGTATGTTTAAGAGGATTCTTCTGGCCAACAGGTGGAGAAAAGACTATTCGAGAGTGTGTAAGTTTTGGCCTGCCAAAACAAATACCATGCAATGGGTTGGCTTAAGCAATGAGAATATGGTGGCTCACAGTTCTGAGGCTATGAGAACTCCAAGGTGATGCTTTCTTCCAGAAGACTGTGGTGAGGGGTGGAAGATTTCTAGATATATTTTCAAATAACAGCAAACAGGGTTTGCTGAAGGATTAGAAGTGCAATATGAGAGAAAGAGAAGAGACAAGGATGACTTCAGGTCTGGGGTAATTATCTGGATGACTGGTGAAAAAATTCCAAATGGGAACACTGTAAGGAAGTAGAGCTGAGAGGAGAAAAATTATTTTCCTAATTTTTCAATATTTTGAGTTTGAGCTGCCTACTAGACATAAAAGTGAAGATCAAATTTAGGAGGTGGACATATGAATCCATAGTTTCAGGAAGAGGTTTCTATGAGACTTATTTATTAGGCAGTAACTGGAATTTATTTAAAATTTTGGTATTCGAACAGACTGCCTAGAAAGTAAGTATCTACAGTGAAAAGGAGAGGGATGAAAACTGAACCCTAGGGAATCCAACATTTAGATGTTGGTAAAAAGGAGGAGAAGGATCATTGCTTGAGCAAATCAACACTTCCCCTGGTACCTGGTATTCAGCTGTTGATCTGGCAAATGCTTTATTCTCAATTGCCATTAGTAAGGACCAACAGAAACAGTTTGCTTTCAGCTTGCAAGGACAGAAGTATACCTTCACTGTCTTGTCTCAGGGGTATATCAACTCTCCAGCCCTATGTCATAATATTGTCCACAGTGACCTTGATCGTCTCTCCCTCCTATGAGATATCACACTGGTCCATTATATTAATGATATAATGTTGATAGGACCTACTGAGCAAGAAGTAGCAAAGACTCTAGATTTATTGGTAAGACATTTGCATGAGACAGGATGGGAGATAAATCCAACAAAAATACAGGGTACTTCCACCTCAGTGAAATTTCTAGGTGTCCAGTGGTGTGGAGCCTGTTGAGATATCCCTTCTAAAGTAAAGGATCAGCTGTTGCACCTGGCCCCTCCTACAACCAAAAAGGAGGCACAACGCTTATTTGGCCTCTTTTGATTTTGGAGACAACACATTCCTCATTTGGGTGTGCTACTCCAGCCCATTTACTGAGTGGCCAGAAAAGCTGCTAGTTTTGATTGGGTACTGGAACAAGAGGAAGCCCTGTGACAGTTACAGGCTGCTGTGCAAGCTGCACTACCACTTGGGCCATGTGATCCAGCAGATCCAATGGTGCTGGAAGTTTCAATGGCAAATGGAGATGCTGTCTGGAGCCTCTGACAGGCCCCTATAGGGGAATCACAAGGCAGACCCTTAGGATTTTGGAGCAAAGCCTTGCCATCCTCTGCAGATAACTACTCCTCTTTTGAGAAGCAGCTTTTGGCTTGCTACCAGGCCTTAGTAGAGACTGAAAACTTAACCATGGACCATCAAGTTACCATGAGACCTGAGTTGCCTATCATGAGCTGGGTATTGTCTGACCCACCAAACCATAAAGTTGGGCATGCACAGCAGCACTCCATAATAAAGTGGAAATGGTATATACGAGATAGGGCTCGAGCAGGTCCTGAGGGCACAAGTAATTTACATGAGGAATTAGCCCAAATGCCTGTGGTTACCACCCCTGCCATGTTACCTTCCCTTTCCCAGCCCACAGCTTTGGCCTCTTGGGGAGTCTCTTACAATCAGCTGACTGAGGATGAGAAAACTCAGGCCTGGTTTACAGATGGTTCTGCATGATATGCAGGTACCCCCCAAAAGTGGACAGCTTCAGCACTGCAGTCCTTTTCTGGGACATCTTTGAAGGATAGCAGTGAGGGCAACTTCGAGCAGTGCATCTAGTTGTTCATTTTGCTTGGAAGAAGAAATGGCCAGAGGTGTGTTTGTACACTGATTCATGGGCTGTTGTCAATGGTTTGGCTGGATGGTCAGGGACTTGGAAGGAACATGATTAGAAAATTGGTGACAAGGAGGTCTGGGGAAGAGCTACATGGATAGACCTTTCTGAGTGGGCAAAAAACATGAACATATTTGTGTATTACATGAATGCTCACCAGAGGGTGACTTCAGTAGAGGAAGAGTTTAATAATCAAGTGGATAAGATGACCCACTCTGTGGCTAATACTCAGCCTCTTTCCCCAGCCACTCCTGTCATTGCCCAATGGACTCATGAATAAAGTGGCCATGGAAGTAGGGATGGAGGTTATGCATGGGCTCAGCAATATGGACTTCCCCTCACCAAGGCTGACTTGGCTACAGCCACTGCTGAATGCCCAATCTGCCAGCAGCAGAGACCCACACTAAGCCCCCAATATGGCACCATTCCTCGAGGTGACCAGCCTGCTACCTGGAGGCAGCTTGAATACACTGGGCCACATCCGCCATGGAAGGGACAGTGATTTGTTTTAACTGAAATAGACACATACTCTGGCTAAGGGTTTGCATTTCGGGCACACAATGCTTCTTTTAAAACTACGATCTGTGGACTTACCAAATGTCTTATCTACCACCATGGCATTCCACACAGCATTGCTCCTGATCAAGGAACCCATTTCACAGCAAATGGTGTGTGGGACTGGGCACATGCCCATGGAATTTACTGGTCTTACCATGTTCTCCATCACCCTGAAACAGCTGGATTAATAGAATGGTGGAATGGCCTTCTGAAGACTCAATTACTGTACCAACTAGGTGGCAATACCTTGCAGGGCTGGGGCAATGTTTTCCAGGAGCCTGTGTATGCTCTGAATCAGCATCCTCTGTACGGTGCTGTTTCTCCCATAGCCAGGATCCATGGGTTCAGGAATCAAGGGGTGGAAATGGGATTGGCACCACTCACTATTACCCCTAGTGACCCACTAGGAAAATTTTTGTTTCCTGTCCCTGCAACCTTAAGCTCTGCTGGTCTACAGGTTTTAGTCCCAAAAGGAGGAGTGCTGCCACCAGGGAACATAACAATGATTCCATTGAACTGGAAGTTAAGACTGCCACCTGGTCACTTTGGACTCCTCTTACCTGTGAATCAACAGGCAAAGAAGGGAATTACTGTACTGGCTGGGGTGACTGATCCTGACTATCAAGAGGAAATAGGACTACATCTTCATAATGGGGGTAAAGAAGAGTTTGCCTGGAATGCAGGAAACCCTTTAGGGCATCTCCTAGTACTGTCATGCCCTGTGATTAAAGTCAATGGAAAATTGCAACAAACCAATTCAAGCAGGACTAACAATGGGCCAGAATCTTTGGGAATGAAAGTTTGGGTCACCCCACCAGACAAAGAACCACAGCCAGCTGAAGTGCTTGCTGAAAGTAATGGGAACCTGGAATGTGTAGTGGAAGAAGGTAGTGATAAATATAAACTTCAACCACATGACCAGTTACAGAAACAAGGACTGTAATAGTCATGAACCCTTCTTCCTTGTTTCATTATCAGTATGATTGTATATCTACACAAAACGAATTTCTTGTTTTCTTCCCCAACCTTTTCCCCAATCATATGAAAAGTTGTATTAATTCCACATCATAATATTTAAGGATGTCAAGTTTAAGCATGAATATTACCCAAGGACTTGCACCCTATTCTGTGTGGATTTAAAGCATTTCCGGATGTACGAAGGGGAGTTGAACATTGTTAGGTGGAAATATATATGTATGCTTGTCTGTTTATTGTTTTTACTTAGAGACTAAGTATGGTTTAGGGTAGTGTGTATGACTGCCAAGTTGACAAGCGGTGGACTGTGATGGTTAGGTTAATGTGTCAACTCGGCCAGGTAATTGTTTCCAGGTGTTTGTTCCAGCAAGTACTGGGCTAATTGTAGTACAAGAACATTTATGGACTTCAGTCACCAGTGAGTTTACTGCGTGGATGGCCAATTACATCTGCATCAATCGGAGATTGCATCACCAATGCATGAGGCTTTTATCCAATCAGTTGAATGCCTTAAAAGGGGAAGTGATTTCAACATTCAGCAAGAATTGCCCAGCTTGTTGCTGGACAGGCAACTTCAGAAACTCATCAAGGACCTTTCATCGGACTTTCATTGGTGCCCATGGTTTGCAGCCTGCCTGCAAAACCTGAACTTGAGCATCCCTACGGTCGTGTGAGAGACTCTTTTAAAATCTCATATTATTGACAGATATCTCCTGTTGATTCTGTTTCCTGAGAGAAGTCTGACTAATACAATGGCTATCCAGTTCTCCCAGCACTTGTTGAATAGACTGTTCTGGCCCAGCTGAGTGGGCTTGACAGCCTCATCAAAAATCAGTTGACTGTAGACTTGAGGATCTATTTCTGAGTTCATGATTCAGTTCCACTGGTCAATCTGTCTGTATTCCAGTACAATGCCTTTTTTTTTAAACCTCTGTAGCTAAGAAAGATGCTTTAAATCAGGAAGTGAAAGTCCTCCAACTTCATTCTTCTTTTGTAAGACATTGTCAGGTATTTGGGGCCCCTTCCCATTCCAAATAAATTTGATATTTGGATTTTCCATTTAGCAAAAAAGGCTATTGGTATATTTATTGGAATTTTCTTGAATCTGTAAATCAGTTTGGGTAGAATTGACATCTTAACCATATTTAGTCTTCCAGTGAATGAACAAAGAATATCCTTCCAGTCTTTGTTTCCAGGAAACTGTCTTCTTCGGTTTCCTTTGACAATGCTTTGTAGTTTTCTAAATACACGGCCTTTATGTCCTTGGTTAAATTTATTCATAAATGTTTGATTCTTTTGGTTGCTATTATAAATGGAATTTTCCTCCTGATTTACTCTTAAGGTTGGTTGGTCATCAGTAGGGTATAGAAACGCTATTGATTATTGTGTATTAATCTTGTATCCCCCAACTTTGCTGAACTTCATCTATTAGTTCTAGAAACTTTGTTGTGGATTTTTTGGGATTTTCTAGATACAGGATCATATCATCAGGGAATAAAGTTTTACTTCTTCCTTTCCTATTTGGGTACCTTTTACTTCTTTATCTAGTCTAAATCCTCTAGCTAGAACTTCTAGCACAATATTGAATAACAGTGGGGACAATGGGTATCCTTGTCTTATTCCTGATCTCAGTGGGAAATCTTTCAGTCATTCACTATTGAGTACAATGCTAGCTATAAGTTTTTCATATATGCACTTTACCATACTGAGAAAGCTTTCTTCTATTCCTGTATTTTGAATGTTTTTATCAAGAAAGGATGCTGTATTTTGATGAATGCCTTTTCTGTATCAATTGAGAGGATCATATGAGTTTTCTTCTTCAATTTATCAATGTAGTTTATTAAACAAATTGATTTTCTTGTGCTGAACCACACTTGCACACCTGGGATAAAACCAACTTGATTGTGGTGTATAATTCTTTTAATGTGCTTTTGGATTTGGTTTGCAAGTATTTTGAGGATGTTTGCATCTATATTCATTAGAGAAATTGGTCTGTAGTTTTCTTTTTTTCATAGTATCTTTATTTGGTTTTGATACTAGGGTGATGTTGGCTTCATAGAAAGTGTTTGGTAGCATTCTTTCCTGTTCAATATTTTGGAAGAGCTTGAAAAACATTGGTATTAAATTATCTTTCAATGGTTAGTAGAATTCACCTGTTGTTGCAGTTGGGCAGTTTGATGTAATTATGAATTCCAAGAATATAATTGGATGATGCTTGTAAACTGATCTGTTAATCTGGGCATGATTAGGTTCTGATTAGGGCATTAAGCCCCATCCCTTTTTGGGTGGGGAATCGAATATAAAAGGCAAGGCAAAGAACAGAATTGAAGCCGTTTTTGAGAAGTAGTTTTGATGATGGAATTTGATGTTGGAAAGAAGGCCCCAGAAGAAGAGAAGTGAGCCATTCTCCTGATAGTCTACAGCTGAACTTGTGGAGGAACCAGAAGAGCTAAGCCCAAAGAAAATTGCAACCCTGGGAAGAGAGGAACACAAGAAGCCTAAACCCCTGCAAATTTCGGCAGCTGTCTTGCTCCAACATGTGGCAATGGACTTTGGTGAGAGAAGAAACAACACTTTATGGCCTGGTATCTGTGGAATTCTATCCCAAATAAATACCCTTTATAAAGATGCACCCATTTTTGGTATTTCACATTAGCACACCTTTGACTGACTAATACACCTGTGAAGGCATCTGGTCATGGGCTCTTCATCTTGGGGAGGTTTCTGATGATTGTTTCAACCTCTTGTGATTGGTTTCTTGAGGTCTTCTATTTCTTCCAGGGTTTGCGTAGGTTGTTCATGTGTGTCCATAAATTTGTCCACCTCGTCTACATTTCCTAGTTTTTTGATGTACAGTTGTTCATATTATTCTCTTAGGATCTATCTTATTTCTGCAGGGTCAGTGATTTCTTCCTGATTTTATTTCTTTGTGTCTTCTCTTTTTTTCTTTGTTAGTCTAGCTAAGGGTTTAGCAATTTAGTTGATCTTCTCAAAGAACTGACTTTTGGTTTTGTTAATTTTTTCTATTGTTTTTATGTACTTATTTCATTTATTTCTGCTCTGATCTTTACTATTTCTTTCTTTTGGCTTGATTTGGGATTAGCTTGTTGTTCGTTTTCTAGTTCTTCAAGGTGTGCAGTTAGATCTTCAATTTAACTCTTTCTTCTTTTTTAATGTAAGCATTGATGACTATAAACTTCCCTCTCAGCACTGTCTTTGCAGTGTCCCATAGATTGATATGTTGTGTTCTCATTTTCATTCATTGCAAGATATTTACTGAATTCTCTTGCAATTTCTTCTTTGACACACTGATTATTTAAGAGTATGTTTTTTAATCTCCATATATTGTTGAATTTTCCCCTTTTCCATCCATTATTGATTTCCAGCTTCATTCTGTTATGATCAGAGAAGAGTTTTGTAAAATTCTCATCTTTTTGAACTTATTGAGACCTGTCATGTAACCCAACATATGCTCTATCTTGGAGAAGGATCCATGAGCACATGAAAATAATGTATATCCTGCTGTTTTGGGGTGTAATGCTCTATAAATGTCTATTAGGTCTAATTCATTTATTATATTATTCAAGCACTGTTTCTTATTGTTTTTCCACTCTGTTTGTTTACTTATCCTCTGTCCAGATGTTCTATCCAACACTGAGAGTGGTGTATTGAAGTCTCCACCTATTATTACAGAGATGTCTATTTCTCCCCTCAGTTTTGCCAGTGTGTGCCTCATGTGTCTTAGGGCATGCAGATTAGATGCATAAATATTTAGTATAGTTATTTCTTCTGGATGAATTGTCCCTTTTTTAAAATAATGACCTGCTTCAACCCTTAGAACAGTTTTGCATTAAAATCTATTTTGTCCGATATTAGTATTGTTACTCCAGTTCTTTTTTGGTTACTATTTGCATGAAGTATCTTTTTCCAACCTTTCACTTTCAACCTGGTTGTGTCCTTATGTCTGACGTGAGTCTTTTGTAGATAGCATATAAATGGGCCATTTTTTTTAATCCACTGTATCAATCTCTGTCTTTTGAGTGGGGAGTTCAAGCCATTAATATTCAATGTTATTAACAGTAAAGGCATTAATTATTTCATCCGTTTTGACCTTTGGCTTTCTGTTGTCATATCTTACTATTGTCTGCCTTTTTACCCTTTAATTAACTCTTCCTAATAATCTTCATTTCAACAATCTTCTCCAAGTCTCTTGCCCTCGTTTTTTCCTTTCAGGCTGCAGCATTCACTTTTGGTCTCTTCTAACTCTGGTGTTTTGGTAACATACTCTCTCAGTTTTGTTTGTCTGTGAAGATTTTAAACTCACCTTAAGTTTTAAAGTACAGTTTTGCCAGATAATTTGTGGCTAGCAGTTTTTCTCTTTCAGTACCTTAAATACAGCATACCACTTTCTTCTTGTCTCCATGGTTTCTGATGAGCGGTCGGCCCTTAATCTTATTGAGATTCCCTTGCAATTGATAAATGCACTTTGGGGCATTGCCACTGAGCATGGATTATCATTTACAAGGTAGTTTGCATTCTCTCCCACACAATTCTGTAGTTTATAGGAAGATATATAATGTCCTTTATCTGTCATTGCAATATCATTCAGAATGATTCCCAAATGCCAAAAAAGTCCCTGTATTACACCTGTTTATTCCTTTCCCTATTCCCAGAGCCTCCAGTGGTCACTGCCTCCACATCAGTGTTGTAATTTCTTCCATTGCTAGAGTCACAATAAATTTATAGTAGAATACCAGTAAGTCCACTCTAGTCTATAGTTCACTCCCCAATCCTGAGGATCCTGGAACAGTGATGTCCACTCCACCTCTAATTGATAGGCAGCTTTGATCCCTTACACCCAAAGGATGGGACTTTCTTGCTTGTAGTTGTACATTCTCTTGTTTCCTTGCTATGGTGATTTTCAATCTTCACCCCCTTGTTAGTTGTCCTGGGTGAATCCAATGAACTGGAGAGTAGGTGCTGCAACTCCACTGAGGCTTAGTGCCCAGGAGGCACATGAACAGCCCAAAGATTCAAGCCTCTTGGATGCAAACCTTCCAACTCCAGCACAAAGTATAGGTTCAAATAGAAGGGACAGATGAGCCATATGTCGGGAAGACATAACTGAGTCCATCTCTATCATTCTCAGGATCATAAACTCCAAAGTAGGGCCCACAGGCAAGGAACCAAACTTCAGAGCTATCTGCACTGACCATAGGACCTGGGTGTCCCCAGAGCCCCCAGGAGCCCACTATTTGTGGTAGTATCCCCTTTGGAAGTCTATTAGGTCATGCTGAGATGTGCATGAGCGTTACCTCTGGGATGATCTCCCGACTCACTTTGAGGTCTCTTAGCCATATAAACTTATTTGCCTTTACCTTTTCCCATTTTTAGTCAAGATCTTTTTCCAGTTGCATTGCTAGATGGTGGTTGTTAGTAATCCCTCGGTGCCAGGGAAGTTCATCCCTAGGAGTCATATCCCACACTGAGGGGAATGTAATGCATTTATATACTGACTTTGGCTTTGAGCAAAAAGGTGGCTCTCAGGAGACAACTCTTAGGCACCCAACAACACTATGCTAAGTTTCAATTTCAAAAGCAAATGCTCACAAGCATCATCATCAATATCAAGGTCCCATGAATGGATGATCTTCCTTCACCAGTCATTTCCCCTGCACTTCGGGGATTGTTGCTACTCCAATAGCAAACATGACAGAGCTCTGCAGGATGGGAATTCAGTAGTCTCTTGGTTATTGTGTGAATCTCCACCCACTGTGATAATGCCTCATGAACATCTGAACATATTTATATACCTTAAATGTACATCCAGGTGAACTTCCTCTTGTGTATCCTCCATCACTGACACCCCACACCAATGATCCTCCTCTGCCCCAGTTGTAACCCTTCTGCAATCCACACCTTATTCAAAATTGAAGCCACTAAAATAGCCAAATACAATTGATAGGAAAATTAAATAATGATAGATTTGAATGTAAGAAATAAAATATGCAATAATTTAAAAAACTAAATATTACAATATTAAAAAATTGAGATATTAAAAAGTAATGAAAAATATTTAAAACAATTTTTTTTGACATTTTGTCTTTCATCACTGTACTATCAGTTCTCCTGTATGTACAGGGATATTTTTCTTCCATTTATTCCCCACTGACTTACTTTTTTCATTTTGTTTTCAAAGAAGTTTTAGGTCATAGTAAAGTCACATATAGAATACAAGGAACTCCCATATACCCAACATCCTCCCCCTTCTCCCCCATCCCATATTAATACTTTTTATATGTGAATGGTACATTTGTTACAACCGACACACATATAGTGAAACTTAGGTACTAACCACGGTCATTGGTTTACATTATGGTTTACATTTTAAACTACACACTTTTATAATTTTTGATTATATTTAACATGGCCTGTGTCCATCATTGTAAGATCATGTAGAATACTTCCATGGCCCACTATATACCCCCTGTCTTATGTGTGCTATTCCTTCCTCCCCTCCCCTCAGGGCCCATGGTAACCACCCAGCTTCACTCCTTGATTGACAAGGTTCATGGTTACTTGCAACAACACTGAAGTTGTGACACAGTGGTTTCTCCTCCCCTATTAGGAACCATCCATGCTCTTGAGAGACTCCCGTGCTTCTCAGAACATATCGGTCCTCTGCAGGATGGGAGTGCAACTCCTTCCCACTCATTTTGTGGGTTTCCACTGACTGATACAACACATAGGACAAAATGATCACTCACACACTCCTTAGAAACCTAGCCCAGGTACACCCTATCCCAAATGTCCCCCTGATCCAACACCCTAAACCAGTAACCCTTCCTTGTCATGTTGCCATAAGTGTTCCTAACTTTGTACTTTAAACCATATACCTGCCAATCCCCAGTGTTCAACTGGTCTTCCCCCAACCCTCCTCCCAGTTCCATGGACCATCCAACCCACCTTCCCCACTCTACCCAGCTGTCAAACTTGTACCACCCAACTAAATACTTTCACTACACTCCTGTCATATCCCTTCAATGCACAATTGCCCACTTTCACCTTATCATAGATTACACCCATATGGACATTGGCTTACAAACTTTTCCTTCTATATTACCTGTAAACCTACCTTCCAGAAAATAACTAAGTCTGCTCAATTTGCTTAATTCATATTAGAGAGGTCATGTAATATTTGTCCTTCAATTCCTGACTTGCTTCACTCAACATAAGGTCCTCAAGATTCATCCGTGTTATCCCATATTATTCCTTCTTACAACTGAGTAATAGTCCATTGAATCCATGTACCACATTTTGTTTATCCATTCATCTGTTGGTGGGACTTTGGGTTGATTCCAACTTAGTGAATAATGCCTCTGTGAACATTAGTGTGCGTATATCTGTTGTAACCTTGTTTTCATTCTTCTGGGCATATACCCCGCACTGGAATTACTGGATCATATGGCAGTTCTACAGTTAGTTTTTATGAGGAAGTGCCAAACTGTCCTCCACAATGGCTGGACCATTCTACATTCCCACGAGCAGTGGATGAGGGTTCCCATTCCTCCACATCCTCTCCAATAGTTGTAGTCCTCTGTTTTTTCAATACCTGCCAGTCTAATGGGTGTAAGATGGTATATCATTGTAGTTTTGATTTGCATTTCCTTAATAGCTAGTGATGTTGAATATCTTTTCATGTGCTTTTTAGTCATTTGTATTTCTTCCTTAGAGAAGTGTCTTTTCAAGCTTGCCCATTTTTTAAATGGGTTGTCTTCATATTTTTGAAGTGTAGGGTTTCTTATATATGCTGGATATTAGGCCCCTATCAGATATATGGTTGCCAAATATTTTCTCCCATTGTGTTGGCTGCCTTTTTACTTTCTTGATAACTTCCTTTGAAGTGCAAAATTTTTAATTTTGAGATACCATTTATCTATGTTTTCTTTCACTGTTCATGCTTTGGGTGAGAAGTTCATGAAATCATTTCCCATTGCAAACTCCTGTAGATGCTTTCTGACACTGCCTTCCAAGGTCCTTATGGTCCTGGCTCTTATATTCAGATCTTTGATGCATCTTGAGTTGATTTTTGTACAAGGTGTGAGATGGTATTACTCTCTTATTTTTGGATATGGATATCCCATTGTTTAAGCACCATTTTTTGAAAAGGCCTTTCTCTCCCAGTTGAGTGGGCTTGGAAACCTTGTCAAATATCAGATGACTGTATATGTGATGATCTATATCAGAACTCTCAGTTAGGTTCCATTGGTTTGTATGTCTATGGGGAGCCACCAACCCCAGGAATTGTGTTTCCCTTAAAGTCCCATTTATCTTTAGAACTTAAAAATATGAACATTAAATGAAGTATAAAGAGGATAAAATTAAATTCTTCCAAATAAAATAAATTCTAATCTGGGTTTATTCAGAATCCAGGAAGGAAAATTTTCTGAAGCCCAACTATGCTACTGAGCTATTCTGTGGTAATACAGAAACTGAATGTTTCACCCATTTACATATATCCATCAGTCTTCCTCTTTTCAATATTTCTCATTTTTTCCTACACTGCATTCACTCTACTGTCAAAATAAATGTTCATCAATAAATATGCAGTTAGCTTTATACCCAGTTAAACTGTAGGAATTTATAAATATACATTTCCAAAAATGATAATCACACTACTCTCCTAAATCAATTCAAAGAATTTAAAGAAAATATGACTAAAGACATAAAATATATTAAGTAGACACTGGGTGAACATAAAGAACAGTTTGAAAGCCTGCAATGAAATGTAACAGAATTATGGGAATGAAAGACATGATGGATGAGATTAAAAATATATCAGAGGCACATAAAAGCTGATTGGAGTGGCTCAAAGACAGAATTAGTGATTTTGAAGACAAAACATCTGAACCAGAAAAGACAGAAGAGGAGAAGAGAATGAAAAAAATGGAACAGGGCCTCAGGGAATTGAATGACAATGTGAAACACACAAACATATGCATTATGGGTGTCCCAGAAAGAGGAGAGAAGAGAAAATGGACAGAAAGTATATTTGAGTAAATAGTGAGCAAAAACTTATGAAAGACATAAATATCAATATCCAAGAAGGACAACACATTGCAAACAAAATAAATCTAGTTAGACCTACCCCAAAATACCTACTATTCAGCATGAAAAATATCAGATAAAGAGAGGATTCTGAAAGCAACAATAGGAAAGCGTATCATTACATACAAGGGAACCCCAATAATATGATGGGTACCAACTTCTCATCAGAAACCATGGCAGCAAGAAGAAAGTGGTATGACATATTTAAGGTACTGAAAGAGAAATGAGCCAAGAATTCTGTATCTGGCTCATTCAAAAATGAGGCTGAGGTCAAAGTCTTCAAAGACAAACAAAAACTGATAGACTAAGCTACCAAAAGAACAGAATTAAAAGAGATACTAAAGGTAGTGCTGCAGTCTGAAAAGAAAAATCAACAGCACAAGACAAGGAGAAGAGGGTAGAAATGAAGATTATTAGGAAGGGTAAATTAAAGGGTAAAAAGACAGACAATAGTACGATATGACAACAGAAAACCAAAGGACAAAATGGATGAAGTAATGCTCTTACATCAATAACATTGAATATTAATGATTTGAAATTTGCAATCAAAAGACAGATTGATAGAATCAATAAAAATATGACATATTTATATATATATACACATATATAGTCTACAATAGACTCACCTCAGATGTAAGGACACAGCAAAAGTTGTACATGAAAGGTTGAAAAAAGATAGTCCATGAAAATAGTAACCAAAAAAGAGCTGGAGAAATGATACAAATATAGCAAAAAAGAGATTTTAAGTGCATAGCTGCTAAAAGGGATGAAGAAGGTCATTATATATTAATAAAAGGGTCAATTCAAGAAGAAATAACTGTACTAAATTTTTATGCTCCAACCTGAGAGCCCCAAGATACATGAGGCACATACTGCAAGCTGAAGGGAGGAACAGATGTATCTACAATAATAAATGGACCCAAATAAAGGGGTTCCTGAGGACTCTGGAGACACCCAGGTCCTATGTCAGGGCGAATAGTTGCAGAGCTTGGTGCCTTATCAGTGGGCCCTACTTTGGAATCTGTGCTCCTGAAAGTGACAGAGTTGGACTCAAATATGTCTTCCCTGCACATGGTTCATCTGTCCCTTCTATTCAAACCTATATGTGATGCTGGAGTTTGTAGGTGTACAAGGAGAGACTGGAGTCTTTGGGCTGTCCATGTGCCAGCTGGGCCTAGAATCTCAGTGGAGCTGCAACTCCTACTCTACAGCTCAATGCACTCACCCAGGACACCTGGTGGGGAGATGTTGATAAACAACAGCCATCCCAGGAAATGGAGAGAGTCTGCAGCTGCAGGCAAGATAATCCCATCCATCTTATCCATGGGATATAAGCCCCCTGTCAATTGAGGGTGGAGTGGATATCACCATCCCAGACTCCTCAAGATTGGGGAAAGAGCTATGGACTAGAGTGGACTTACTGGCATTCTGTTATAGACATATTGTGATTCAAGCAAGGGAAGAAATTCCACATTAATGTGGAGCCAGTGGCCACTGGATGCTCTGGGGCAAGGGAGAGGGAAAATCAGTAGTAATACAGGAGCTTTTTCAGGACTTGGGAATTATCATGAGTGACAATGCAATGACAGATATAGGCCATTTTATATCATCATATAACACGCAAAACTGTGGGGGAGAGTGTGGTCTACAATGCATAATGGCAAAGCCCCAGGATGTGTATATCCATTGCAGGTGATGTGCCACACTAATGAAGGATGTTTATGTGGGAGATTGTGGGAGGTGTGGGAGGTGGGGTATATGGAAATCACTATAATTTTTGTGTAACATTTATGTAATCGAAGTATTTTTTAGAAAAATATAAAAAATTAATTTAAAAAAATAATAATAAATGGAGACATTGATACCCCACTCTGTATTGGGTAGAATATCATTGCACCCCAAAATAGTATGATATACATTTTTTTCAAGTGCTCATGGATCATTCTCCAAGGTAGACCATATGCTGGGTCATACGAAAAACCTCAATAAATTTAAAAAGATTGAAATTATAGGAAACACATTCTCTGATCTAAACAAATGAAGTTGGAAATCATTAATGGATGGAAAAAGGGAAAGTTCAGAAATACATGGAGATTAAACAACACACTAAATAATCAGTGGGTCAATAAATAAATTGCAAGAGGATTCAGCAAATATCTTAAGACAAATGAAAATGAGAACACAACATACCAAAATCTATGGGACACTGCCAAGGCTTTGTGGAAAGTGAAATTTATAGCCCTCAATGTTTACATTTAAAAAAAAGAAAGACCTAAAATTGAAGATATAACTTCACACTGGGAGGAACTAGAAAAAGAACAGCAAACAAATCCCAAACAAAGCTAAAGTAAAGAAATAGTAATGATCAGAGCAGAAATAAATGAAATGGAGAAAAAAATATATCAATAGAGAGAATCAACAAAACCTTTGTTGACAAAACACCGCATCCTTTCCTGATAAAAACACTGCAAAAGATAGGAATAGAAGGAAACTTTCTGAACATGACAAATGAAAAACCCAAAACTAACATCATCTTCAATGGTGAAATACTAAAAGCCTTTCCTTTGAGATCAGAAACAAGACATGGATGCCCAGTATCACCACTCCTGTTTAATATTGTCTTAGAAGTAGTTCCTCAAGTACTGAGGCAAGAAAATGATATAAAAGGCATCCAAACTGGAAAAGAAGAAGTGAAAATTACTTGAAAACGACAGGATCCTATACGTAGAAAGCCCTTAGAAATCTACAACAAAGCTTCTAGAACTTATAAAGGAGTTCAGTAATGTTGGAGGCTATAAGATCAATGCTCAAAAATCAGTAGGATTTCTGTACACCAATAACGTGCAATCTGAGGAGGAAATCAAGAAAAAAATACCATTTACTATGGTAACTAAAAGAATCAAATACTTAGGAATAAATTTAACTAAATACGCAAATGACTTATATACAGAAAACTACACAACACTGTTAAGGAAATCAAAGAAGACTTAAATAAATGGAAGAATATTCCTTGTTCATGGATAGGAAGACTAAACATCATCAAGATGTCTATCCTACCAAAACTAATCTACATATTTCATGCAATCCCAATGAAAATCAACACTGTATTTTTTAAGGAACTGGAAAAACTAACAACGAAATATGTTTGGAAAGGTAAGAGGCCCCGAATCACCAAAGACATATTGAAAAAGGAAAATGAAGTTGGAGGTACCACACTACATGACGGTAAAGCATACTACAAAGCTACAGTGGTCAAAACTGCATGTTATTGGCACAAGAATAGACATACTGACCAATGGAACCAAATTGAGAGTTCTGATATAGATCCTCACATATAGAGCTATGTGATATTCAACAAGGCCACCAAGCCCACTCAGTTGGGAGAGAATGGCCTCTTCAACAAGT
>JAQZBX010055079.1:0-18503 GCA_029593785.1 Cabassous unicinctus | reverse complement strand
GCTTGCAGTATCTGGAGGATGCAGATATTCAATAAAACATTTACTGAATAAATAACTAAAATGTAGTGGCTTAATGTGCAAGATACATTTAGTATTTAATTAATCCACCAGTAAAACACCTCTCACAAATGTATTAACCCTGAATAATATATTTGATACTTTCAAAATTTCAGAATGTTTGAAACTTTCTTTACACTATCAATGAGTCATTTATAAAAATTTATTACAATTACTTCATAAATTTCAATAAAATTTCTAATTTAAACTAATGGATCTACATTATCTGAAAACATAAAATATATTTTAAAAATAATATTCCTCACCCCTTCACCAACAGGAATTTTATACATGTGCATGATTGTTTTGTAAGTTCACAACTTCTGTAATAAATATATTAAAAAGTAGTAATAGGGTTGTTTGGGGGAAAATGCACCCAATGTAAGATATGGACTGTACTTAGTAGTAATATTTTGATGATATTCTTTCATAATTTGTAACAGATCATTCACAACAATGCAAAGTGTTGGTGGTGAGGTGATGTATGGGACCTCTGTCTGATGTTATACATGTTTGTTTTTTAAGTTCACAAATTTTACTATACCCTTATTGCTTATGTATGCTCATGTATGAATTATATACTTCAATAAAATTTAAAATATGAAAAAAAAATATTATTCAAAACAAAATCCATGCAAATTTGCACTTTGAAAATTAAAAACAAATAAAACTAAAATGTAACAATAATATGGTCTTGGTCAAATGGGAACTTAATTATTTATCTCTAGAATATTTATATAGTGGATGTCAATATAAATAATGCATAATACTGCATTTAAGAAAAAGTGGCAAGAAGATGAATAATGGAAATAATAAATTGCTGTAGTATTAGTTAAAAAATAAAAACGTATTCTTTTATCTCTAGGTGCTAGAATACAACCATTGAATTTACCTTAAAAATTTTGAGAAATAAAATAACAAAACTAGAAAAACAATGAAGTAAAAGGAAATAACACTGAATAACATTTATGAGAAAGAAAAGAAAGATAAAAAGTCAATCTTTAAAAAGCAAAAAAAAGGGAGAATAATCCATGAAAGGAATAAAAGAGAGTGATAACAATTGTAGGGAAAATAGAATGAGATTTTGTTTCAAGCCATATTGTCATTTAAATCAGAAAACATTTAATGTCTTTGATCTGATTAGATTTTGACTTCTGCTATGACAGTGTAAATGGTACAAGAATTAACCTGTCATCATAAACAACTCTAAATCCAAACAAAATTCAGATGTAAACTGTTTTCATGCCTTAGAAACAGACAAAACAGATCTGTTAGCCAATCTAAGCACCTTTAAAATATATATATATATAAGATAACATTTATGTAAGAAAATACACATATATGCATATGTATTTATATATCATTTTACAAATATTGGTATGTACTGTGAAAAATCTTGATTTTTATGAACAATAAAAAAAAATGTTTTAGAAGGGATTCGTATATAACCTACCTTTCTGTGCTTCGTGCTAACTTGGGAGTTACAGAGTGCAAGCAGAGTATCAAGTTCTTGCATAGGTAAAGAGGCCAAGACTGGACCTTCCAGCATTGAAATCTGGGAACACAGAAAATAGGTATCTAAAGGATGAACTTCATGTATTGCTACCTGGATTCTCTGCAGATGTTTAGCTAAAGACTGAGCTGTATATGGGCTGATGGAGAGTCAACCAGCCAAGAGAGCCTAATACAGGCCTGAGAGCAGTACATTCATAAAAGAGTTCATGAAGGGGGTTGGGGAAACTGGATTTTCTTGCCCAGCCACTGCAGGAAATACCTTTAACATAGGCACAGAGTTAGGACAAAAGGGGAAAAAAAAGAAAAAGAAGAAGAAAAGGCACATAAGAAAGAAAGGACAATGCCTTGCTTGAAGTACCATGCCCAAAGGCTGAGGATAAAATGAGAGAGAATACCCTTTACAAAGGTTGAGAGTTTCAAAATCATTGCCATTAATTTACTGCCAGTCAGAAAAAATCTCAATACCCCATATTGACAGACAACATATTCCAGTCTCCTCACAATATATCATTCACAAAGAACAGAGAGTCATGAAAAATGACTGAACACAAGAAAAAACAGAAAATGTGAACTGTATTAAAGAAAAAAAAGTTAATAGAAACAGATTTCAAGAGGAACCCAAAGTTTGAATTAGCAGCCAAGACTTTCAGTTTTAAACATATGCTTAATAACTTAAGGTATATATGTTCCAATGAGGAAATGCATGAGAAATGGAAGCAGAAAAAAATGCAGAATAAAATAAAAATTAACTAAACAAATTCTAGAAAGGTAAAGTAAATTACATGATAATGAAAATTTGCCTGAAGGACTCAACAGCAGATTGTATGCTATTAAAGATAGCATCAGTAAACTTGAATCAGATCAATAAATGTTTTTCAAACTGAGGAGCTGAGTAAAAACAAAAACAAAAACACCAAAACTGTTTACATAAATAAGAAGAGACATGAATAAAAATTGGAAAAAGTGGCTAATATTTTATAATATTTGGAGAGAAATTTCAACTTACAGATCTCAGAAATGTTACTGAGCAATTAGGCTCACTGGCCAATGCACACAGAACACAGAACCCAATACTATGACACCAGGATTTTGAGAAAAGAGTTTTATTGCATAGTCCACAATCAACCAGCAAGGAGTTAGGACGAAAGCTCAAATCTGTCTCCCAAATATAAGAACTAAGGGGGATTTATAGGCTGGAAATAATGGGAGGTGGGGACAATGACAGGTATTCAGGGTGGCATATTCTGATTGGTATTTTATCTATATATGGTAGAAACATGCCAGTGGGCTGACTCTTATCTTCTTTATTAATAGGCCACTAATATTTTATTTGCTTCTCATACCTTGGTTACAAGGAAGGTGGTTTTTATTCCTAATGTTTCAGGGGTCTTTCAAGTGGCAAGAGCATAATGTCTTTGCACATGCTCCAGGTTCCCACTTGAGGCTGAGTTTGACTGTGCCTAAGTTTGACTGCCTGTAAGACAAGCTCAGGAAAGAATTTTAGTAATGGGAAAGAAGAAATCCTTATAAGCAGCAGCTTTTGGCCTGTATCTTGACTTTTATTTAGGACTGCTAACCATCTTGCATATGGTTTCAATTTCTCCCATTTCATCTTTAACAATTTTCAATCATGATGTATTTTGGGTGATGACCTTTCTGGCTGCTTCTTGCCTGTTACAGGCTTTGTTTGGGGCTTTAAGGATATAACTCTTTAGCATGAAGTTGTGTCCATCTGTTCTTGGGACTGAGATTAAGGATAGCAATATGTGGTTGGTAACTTGAATAGAGCACTCAGTAATTAGTTGGGAACTTAAATAGGAAAAGAGTAATATTCCAAGAAAGCAAAGTATGAGGATTAAAAAGAATTGTAGGATACATCAGAGAAGGTTGCTTAAGCTGTCAGGAAAACAAGAGAAAGCGTCAGTAAAGGATGTGAGATGGTCCCCAAATTTTGCAACATGGTAGTGATTTCTCAGACCTTAGTTATATCATGTATAACCAGTCGAGACTCATTGATGTAGAAAGAAAATTCTTCCCTAACAAAGACTCAGGTAATACCTTTGATGACAAGAAAAATGTCTAAACCTCTTTAGTATTGGAGGACCATTTCTGCTGAAGATGTTACCTGTAATAGTTTAAAGAGCCTAGATTGTGTATTGCTGAATCCATTGTAGATCTGAAATGAGATATTCTTAATGGCCATTTTTAAGTATAGGCAGGCAAAACTAGGAAGGGATAGATGTAGGATGTTATACACTGTGCCTTGTTTTTCTTGAAGTGGGTTGGGGATGATGCTATGTTTCTGTCATCTCAGATAACCTATAAGAGTGGTCCTTGGCTCAGAGTTGTTGTTATGTAGACAGAGCCAACCCAGAGATTTATTAGCTATTTCAGCTATCTTTAGAACCAATTCTTAATAAGATTGTGAGGGATATATGACTGGAGATTCATAGTGAAAGGTAGTGGGTGAAGAGGATAAATATTAAAACTTTTATGGAGTTCATGGTAAGGGATTGAAGAAACAGAAGTTCTATTAGTTCTAATAACTACAAGAAAGTGCTTAAATTCATTAAAGAGTTTACAAAGGCTCATTAATACATATAAATTTATGAGAGGTGAATAGAGCTAGGTTTAGACACCAAGTATAAATCATTACTGATCTGTCATTACTTATCTGGAAGGTCCTTTTTAAAGACTAGCTTTAGGTCAGTTATGGGATGACACGGGTTTTTGTGAGATGTAAACTTTTCAGTGGGATTCAGAGACCATTCCGTGTTCTGATGATCTGGTCTTGCTGATTCTCATTGCATGTAGAGATTGTCTCCTGTCTGGTTCTTATAGAAGAGTTTTACTCAGAGAACTAGTTTTACTCAGGAATGGTGAATAAATGGTTTCTCATCCTGAAACTTAACAGAAAAGTGAATAACCAGTAAAACTTCATAAGGCCCATTCCACTGAGGCTGCAATTGATCTGGGTGATGATTTTTCCAGGTTTTAAGAAGTATCCAGACTCCTGGATTTTGCAATGGAGGGATACATCTGTGGGAAATATAGGTGGCTAGAGGCATATAGTTAATAACAGTAAAGTAGCACTTTAATATAGTATACATATTATAATATCTAGTTCTTTTACAAAATGATTATTTTCTAAATTACAATAAAACTTACTCTTAAGGAAAGGTCTCCCATGTAACATTTTATAAGGGCCCAATTAGAGCTCAGTTTTGGGGGCTACTTTTACCCTAAGCAGTACAACTGGCAATGTTTTGTTCCACGTTAATTTAATTTCTTAGAAGATTTTTGCTAAAGTCTTCTTTAAGGTATGATTTTTTTCTTATATTCCTGTGGATTGTGGCCTCCATAAAGTGTGTAGCTTCCAATGTATTCTTTGGGCTCTGGATATTTCTTGGGTTACATTAGCAACAAAAGTACCTCCATTATCACCCTGTATGGAATAGGGAAGTCTGATCATGGAAATAATTACTTTTGCCAGGACATTAGTGACATTGAAGGTCTTCTGTCCTACAAGGAATGTTCTTTATCAAGAGAAGTTGTCCATAAACACTATTACGTATTTATAGCATCCTCTGGCTTGGACTTGATGGGAAAATATACTTGCCAGTCATCTCCTGATTCTGTTTTTCTGCTTGAAACTCCTTCAACAGGAGGAAGGTGTCCTGTTTGGGGTCTATTTTTAGAACAGATTAAGGAATTCTGGACCAATGTTGGTATTATTTTCTGCATATTTTGGCCAACTATGAACTTTCATAGTCACTGGTACATAGTGAGTACATGGTCACTGGTACATAGTGAGATGCTAGATGTAAATATATGATGATCTCTTCCATTAAATGTTAAGGCACTAGTATAATCCCTTGTTCATTGTAAAGCCATCCTTTTTTGTTAGGAAACCTATAGGAGACCTATAGGTTTCTGGGCTTTTGCAAAATCCCCATTCTTTAGCCCTGTACAAATCCACTGTTGAAAATTGGCACAAATGATTCTAAGTCTGTGCTGGGTATCAGGATCAAGATATTACTGTTTGGCTTTTGTGTTTTTGCTGCTTACAGAGCAGCTCTGTTGCTAAATTGTTTCCTTTTGCTATCAGGCTATCATTTTTCTGATGCCCTGGACAATGGACAGTTGCTATTTCTTGTGGCAACACAATGGCTTCTAACAGGGTGTGATGGTTAGGCTAATGTGTGAACTCAGCCAGGTAATTGTGTACAGGTTATAGGTCCAGCAAGCACTGGGCTAATTGTAATACAAGAGTATTTATGGACTTCCATCACCAGTGAGTCTACTACATGGATGGCTGATTACATCTGCATCAAACAAGGAGATTGCATCATCAATGGGTGATGCTTTTATCTGATCAGTTGAATACCTTTAAGGGGAAGTGATTTCAACATTCAGAGAGAATTTTGCAGCTCATCTTGAGACAGCCAAATTCTCCCAGAAACTCATCAAGGACCTTTCATTAGATTTTTATTGGAGCCCCTCGTTTGCAGCCTGCCTGAGGAACCTGGACTTGTGCATCCCCACGGTCACATGAGAGACTCTTATAAAATCTCATATTATTCATAGATATCTCCTGTTGATTCTGTTTCCTGAGAGAACCCTGACCAATACACAGGGATAATATGACTTCTGCATGATTAATTTTCTTCTTACCTGAGGTTAGTAATACTCTTTCTTCCCAATTGGCACCATGGACAAGGCATATTTGAGCTGGTATATTCAGTGATTGTTTTATTATTTCCCAGATGTAAGACTCTGGTGAGGGATATGAATTCTGCCTTCTGAGCAGATGTACCTGCAAGAAGTGCATTCACATGTAGAATTTCCTGAAGTGTTATTATATCATACCCAGCTCTTCAGAGTCCTGGTGAATGAAGCTGCTCCCATAGGTAAACATCTGGATTCTCCAACGGTTGGCCTCTGAGGCCAGGTTGGCTAGAACAGACTTCTTCAATTACTTTTTTACAAGTATGGGTAGGTTCTTCTTGTGTATTTGGAAATAGGTGGCTAGCTTAAGGAGAAAGCTGCCTTCAATTTAACATTTGGATTCTCTAGTAGTATGGCCTGGTACTTGCCTAGCCTCTCAGAAATGAACTAATATCCTCCTTTTTGTTCAAGGAGGACTATTACACAGTGGGTGTCTCAATGTAAATTCTTTTTTTTTTTTTTTTGGCTTTAGACAGCCGTTCTTAAGAGGAAGCCATTGCTCCAAGGCAGACTGGCAATCCTTGGGCCAGTATATCTAATTGTTAAGAAAAGTAAGAAACAAGCCTTTGCATGTTTTGTGTTAATACCTGAGGCTTATTCTCTTCCACTTATGCACAAATAGACTGAAAGGTTTCTTCATGTTTGGGAGGCCAAGTGCTGCTGCTGTTTAAAGTTTTTTTTTTTTTAGTAGCATGAAATGCCTGCTGGTATTCAGCAGTCCAATTTAAGGGGCCATTTTCTTTTCCTTTAAGGGACTTGTATAGAGGTTTGACAATAAGTCCAAAATTTGTAATTCAAGTACAGAAAAATTTTGCCATGCTTAAGGTACCCTCAGAGCTCTCTCCTCGTGGTTGGTGCAAATA
Source organism: Cabassous unicinctus (assembly GCA_029593785.1). Classification (NCBI taxonomy): domain Eukaryota; kingdom Metazoa; phylum Chordata; class Mammalia; order Cingulata; family Chlamyphoridae; genus Cabassous; species Cabassous unicinctus. The sequence goes on along the minus strand of JAQZBX010055079.1, from coordinate 11,340 downwards.
CTCATGCTAATGCTTCTCCCTTGTCTGGCAGCAAATTCCTTTTTAGATCACTCAAGTCCTAGATTTTTCACAGTAGGCTGTGAGACTCAGGCTTTTTTCCCTAGAGATCTTGTGTCCTTATTTTTCCAGGAAGTTAAGATTTAGGGCAGTATTCTAATCTGAAACTTCATTGGTGGTTATGGTAATCAGGATATCATCTACATTTTTTATTAAAATTTTTCTTGGAGCTGAGGCTCCCTTAAATCCCTAGCTAGATTTCTACAAATACAATTGTGTGTGTGTCTGTGGTGGGATTTTTAAATCTCTGTGAGAGCATAGTTCAGCAATCTTTTTGCTGTACCTTGGTTTTGGGATCCTCCCATTCAAAATCCAATAACTTTTGGGATTCTGTGCATAGGGGCACACAGTACAAGGCATCTTTAATACCCAATTCTGTGAACCAATAGAGATCTTAGATAAGGTGTTGAGTAACATATAAGTGTTTGGCACTACCAGGTGAATATCCTCTACTATTTTATTAATTGCCCTCAAGTCCTTCACCAACCTCTTTTCATTAGTGTCAGGTTTTTGAAGAGCCATAATAGGCATATTGTATGGAAATTGGCAGGGTTCAATTAACTGAAAATGTTCCAATAATCATCCTACACTTTCCCTGGCCTCTCATTTCAAGAAGCACTGCTTTTGCATCAGGGTGACTTTTCACTCTCCTTGGTACAGTAGCTCAGGCTCTCTCCAGAATCCTCTCAGCCCACATTTCTGGTATACTTCCAGGAGGATATCCTCTGAGATCTCAAGTTGGGTCACTCCATCTAGGTGTAGGAGGGAGCTTGAAGAGCTCAGGCTTGATCCAGAGAAACCTCAATGTTTGTTCTCTCTGAAGAGAAACTCACACAAATGTTTAGTTTAGTTAACAGATCCTGTCCTAGGAGCAGCAGAGGGCATGCAGATATATAAATGAAGCTCTACTTTAAATTAATGTCCCATGGCTGACACCTAAGAGGTTGTAGGAAAGGTCTACAGGGCCTGGACACCCCAGGATTAGCCACAGACATTGGAGAGAGACACTTGTTTTTCATTTAAAGCAGAGGAAGTTGCCCTGGTGTCTGCTAGAAGGTCAGTAAGATTTTTTCCCCACAATCACAGTTACTCAGTGTTCCTCATGGAAAATGTTGATGTGAAGGGGTTTGTTGAAAGGTGCCCATGCTCCCTTTCAGTCCTGATTGCCACTACTCAGTGGTTTTAACAGTCAGCTTTGTATGATACCATCACCTCCGTCCATTAGCAAAACTTGCCCCTCATCCCAAACAAAAGCTCTGTAGCAATTAAACATTGACTCCCCATTTCCTACCCCCAACCCAGGCCTTGGTAACCTGGATTCTAGTTTATGAATCTATGAATTTGCATATTCTAATTATTTTCTTTTACCAGTGATATCATAGAATATTTGTCCTTTCATTCTTTCTTATTTTAATCAGCATGTCTTCAAATTCTTGTGTTTTGTTGTATGTATGAGTAGTTTATTCCTTTCTGTGCTGGAATAGTATTCCTTTTTATGTACTTACTACCTTTGGCTTATACATTCATGTGATGGTGGACATATGCATTGCTTCCATTTTTGCCATTTTGAATAGTGCCACCATGAACATTGATGTGAAAATATCTGTTTAAGCCCCTGATTTCAAATCTTTAGGTATTTGCCTGGAAGTGGGATTGTCAGGTGACAAACATTTCCACAGCAGGTGCACCAGAATCCTTTCACTTTCTCACCAACAATAAACAAGTGTTCAATTTCTCCACAACATCTCCAGGGCTTGTTATTTTCTGCTATTCATAGTAGGCATTCTAGTGGGTATGAAATTTTGTCTCATAATTCTAGAAAAATTAGATTTCAACAAACTAATTACTAATAAAGAAATTGAATTAGCAAAGGTCTCACAATCAAAAAAATACCTGGATCAAATGGTAACAAAGGGGAATTTCACTAAACATTCCAAGAAGACTTAATTACCAATCTGCTCAAATTCCTGCAAAAATAATTTAAGAGGAGAAAACACTACCTATTTCATTCTCCAAGGCCAACATCTCTCCCATAACAAAGCCAGATAAAGATAGCACAAGAAAAGGAAACTACAGACCAATATCTCATGAATATAGATGTAAAAATCATCAGCAAACTATTAGGAAACCACATCCTTCAGAATGTTAGAAGAATAATGCACTACAATCAATTGGGACTTATGCCTGACATGTAAGGTTGGTTAAACAAAAGAAAATCAATGCTTATACTACAGCACACTATCAGAATGAAGAAATGAAAAAACACATGATCATTACAATTGATGCAGAAAAGTATTTGACAAAACCCAGAAACATTTCTTGATTAAAACACTTAGAATGCTAGTAATAGTAGGAAACTTCCTCAACATGATAAAGGGAACATATGGAAAGCCCACAGCTAATGTACTACTTAATGGTGAAAGATCATGAACAAGAAAGGATTCCCACTTTCACCACTGTTATTCAACAATGTACTGGAAGTTTTTGACTGAGCAATGAGGTAAGGAAAAGAAATAAAAGGCATCCAAATTAGTAAAGAAGAATTAAAACATTTGCTATTTGGAGATGATGACACTATACGTGAAAAACCCTGAGAAAACCTCAACAAAGCTCTAGAACTAATAATTGAATTCAGCAAAGTGGCAGGGTACAAGATCAGCACTCAAAAATCAGTAATACAAATCCGTAAGCAAAGAACAATCAGAAGAAGAAATCAAGAAGAAAAAATCCATTCACAATAGCAACAAAAGATTTAAATATCAAGGTATAAATCTAAACAAGGATGTAAAGACTTGTACAGAGAAAATTACAAACATTGCTAAAAGAAATCAAAGGAGATCTATATAAATTGTAGGGCATTCCCTGTTCATGGATTGGAAGATTAAATATAATTAAGATGTTAAACTTACCAAAACAATTTATAGAGTCAATGCAATCCCAATCAAAATTCAAACAATCTACTTTTAAGAAGTAAAACAGCCAATCATCAAATTTATGTGAAATTTTGAGTCCTGAATAGATAAAGCCATCTGGAAAAAGGAGAATAAAGTTGGAGGACTCACTCTTCCATATCTTAAAACTTATTACAAAGCCAAAGTAATCAAAACAACATAGTAAAGGCGAAATGATCTATTTCTTTATCTCTCTCTCTCTCTACCAACCAATGGGATTTAATTGAGAGTTCAGAAATAGAACCACAGATCTCAGGCAAATGTATTGTTCACAATGCTGCCAAGTCAACTAAATTGGGAAAGACAAGCTTCTTCAATAAATGGTGCTGTGGGAAAAGAATATCCATACATAGAAGACTGAAATAGGAACCATATCTCAAACTGTATATAAAAAATTAACTTAAAATGGATCATAGAGCTAAACATAGTAACCAGGATATAAAATTCATAGAAGAAAATGTAGAGAAGCACCTTCAGGATCTTGTATTGATAATAGTTTCTTAGAATTTACATGCATACATATGCAACAAAGGAGAAAATAGATAAATTAAGCTGCAATAAAGTTAAAACTTTTGTTCATCAAAAAACTTTATGCAAAGTGCAAAGTTAACCTACTCATTGGGAGAAAATATTTGGAAACCACATATCCAATAAGTTTTTAATATACAGATTATAAAAAAAAATCCCATAACTCAAAAAAATAAAAATAGTTACAACCATTTAAACCTTGGCAAAGATTTTATGGATAAAAATAAACATGAAAAAGTGCTCAACATCATTATCTATTAGGGATGTGCAAATCAAAACCAAAGTGAAATACCATTTCACAACCACTGCAGTGGCTACCATTAAACAAAAGGAAAATTATAAGTGTTGATGAGGGTATGGAGCAACAGGAACCATTTTTGTTTGCTGGTGAAAATGTAAAATGCTGCACCTTCTGTGGAGGGTAATTTGGCAGTTCCTCAGAAAGATAACTATAGAATTACCATAGTACTTAGCAATTCCACTCCCAGGTATATATCAAAAAGAATTGAAAGCAACTCAGTTATTTCCCCACCAATGTTCATAGTGGCATACTCATAATAGCCAGAAGATGGAAGCAAACCAAGTGTCCATCAATTGATGAATGGATCAATAAAATGTGGTAAACACATACAATAGAGTATTATTCAGAGATAAAAAGGAATAAAGTTGAGATAGATGCAACAATGTGGATAAACCTTGAATATATTTTGCTGAGTGAAATAAGCCAGACAAAGAAGACAAATATACCTCACAGAATAAGCAAACTGATAACAATGAGAATCTAAAATATAGGTTACTAAGGGCTGGATTGGAATGGGGAGTTAATGTTTAATTTAAACAGTGTTTACATATATGTTGATTTAATTTTATTTATATATTTTTATTTTTAAAAATATATTTAGATTACATAAATGTTACACAAAAAATATAGGGATTCGTATATGCCCCAATCCCCACACCTCCCACACTCTCCCACATAAACATCCTTCATTAGTGTGCCACATTAATTGAAATTGATAAATGCATCTTGGGGCATTGCTACTGAGCATGGACTACAGTTCACATTATATTTTACACTCTCTCCCAACAGTTCTGCAGATTATGGGAAGATCTAAAATGGTCTATATCTGTCATTGCCGTGTCATTCAGGATGATTCCCAAGTTCCCAAAAGCCCCTGTATTACACCTGTTTTTCCCTCTCCCTGCCCCAGAGCCTACAGTGGCCACTAACTCCACATCAATGTTGTAATTTCTTCCATTACTAGAATCGCAATGTCTATAGTAGAATATCAGTAAGTCCACTCTAGTCCATAGCTCATTCTGCAATCCTGTGAATGGATTCTGGGATGGTGATGTCTACTCCACCTCTAATTGAGAGAGGGCTTCGATCCCATACAGCTGATGGATGGGACTCTCTTACTTGCAGTTTTAGGTTAATTGAGAGCACAGAAATCAACTCTCACATTTATGGTCAACTGATTATTGACAAGGGACAAAGGTCACTCAATAAGAAAAGAAGAGGCTCTTCAAGGACTAGTGCTAGGGAAACTGCATCTCAATTTGCAAACAAAAGAAGGAGGACTCCTATATCATACCTTACAATATATAAACTCAAAGTAGATTAAAGAACTAAACATAAGAACCAGAAGTACCAAACTTCAGAAGAAAATGCAGGAAGGCATTTTGAGGACTTGTAGATAATGGTTTCTTAGATTTTACATCCAAAATGCAAGCAACAACAACAAAAAAGAAACAAAAAATAGATAAACAAAACCTCATTAAAGTTGAAAATATTTGCAGCTCAAAGGGCTTTACCATGAAAGTGAAACATCAACCTACTCAATTGGCCATAGTATACAGATAACACTAAACCAATAAAGTTTTAATATTCAGAATAAAGTTTTGAAAATCCTTCAATAAAAAACAAAAATACAAGCAATGCAAATAAAAAATGGATGAAATACTTGAATAGACTTCTATCCAAAGAAGATATACCAATGTCCAGAAAGCACAGGAAAAGATGCTCAACATCTTTAAACCATTAGGGAAGTGCAAATCAAAACCACGACAAACACTTTCACACCCATTGGAATAGCAGCTATTTAAAAAATGGAAAATAGCAAGTGTTGGAGAGGGTGCAGAGAAATAAGAACACTCACCCATTGCTGGTGCCAATGTAATATGGTACAACTTCTTTAGAAGATATTTTTGGGAATCCTCAGAAATCTAAGTATAAAACTACTATATGATGAGCTAATCCCATTACTATGCATTAAAAACCAAAGAATTGAAAGCAGGGACTTCAATAGATCTTTGCACACCAACATTCATAACAGCATTATATACAATTTTCAAAAGATGGAACTAACCCAGTGTCCATCAACCCATGAATAGCTAAATAAAATGTGGTTTATGCATACAATGGAATATTGGGTTGAATTTCTGATATATGTGACAATTTAGATTAACCTTATGTTGAGTTAAATAAGACAGACAAAAATGAACAAATATTGTATGATATCACTGATTTAAAATAATTAGAATATGCAAACTCATAGAGTAAGAATATAGCTTAAAAGTTACCAGGGAAAAAGTTAGAAAGTTACAGTTTAAAATATACCAGTTTCTTCCCTTGTTCTCACATACAGGGTATGAATCTCCTGAGTACATAGGGAAAGCCAAATATAAAAGAGACAAATATGTTAAGTCCTCGATATTAATGTATGTAACTATGAACCTTATTCTCCAAAAATTGAAACTTAGTGGTTGCCATAGGTTCAGAGAGGAGAGGAAACAAAGAATGGGTGGAACATAGAGCATTTTGGGGGCACTGGAATTTGTCTGCTTGATCTCAAAGTGACTGATATAGGCCATTATACATTTTGTCAGAACCTATAAAAGTGTACAGTGCAAACCATAAGGTAAACCATTGACCGTGGTTAGTTGCAATGCTTTGATATTTTTTCATCAAATGTAATAAATGTACCATACACATATAGGATGTTATTCGTAGGAGAAGATGTGTATGTGGCAGTATATAGGAATCCCCTATATTTTTCTGTGACTTTTCTGTGACCTAAACCTTCTTGAAAAATAAAGTGAAAAAAATAAAACACTGGGGTAACATACAGAAAAAAATTTCAATATCCAAAAAAATTACAGAACTTATAGGGATAGAAAATGCCAATTTTTATTTTTTTATTTTTATTTTTTGCTTTCTTTTATTTTTGATTTCTTGCTTTATTTTGGGGGAGGTTTTGGATTGCTGAAGGTTTGCAACTGTGGCAAGGGAGGATCAGTGGTGCAAGGGGTCAGTTGTGGGGTTGGTGGTATATGTGGTGATGTGTGTACCGTGGGAATGCCTCTATGGAATATGAAGGTGTTCATGTGTTCATTGGGTTTTGTTACAGTGTGTGGAGACCCACACCATAAATAAAAGAATATTGAATTCCCATCCTGGGGAGTTGATTCTCTAATAGAGTGGGAAGAGTCTCTAGAGTATATGGACAGTGCCTAGTGAAGGTGGATGTTTATATTGATTATTGCCCTTATGAACCTTGTTCTTGTGAAATTGAAACTTAGCCTATTAATATATATTGTCTGAGTCTCCTCCTGAAAGCCTCCTTGTTGCTCAAATGTGGCCTCTCTCTAAGGCAAACTCAACATATAACCTCACTACCTTCTACCTACATAAGATATCACTCCCAGGAATAAGCCTCCTTGGCACCAAGGGATTATTACCAAGCACCAACTCGCAATGCATTTGGATAAAGACTTTTATAAAAAGGGGGAAATATTAAAGACAAATGAGTTTTTATGGCTAAGAGATATCAAAGTGAGTTGAGTGGCCATTCCAGAGTTTACACTTAAGCACATTTCAGAAGGATCTCACTGACTGCCACAGTAAACAGTGCCTCAAGCAGGGTTGTTTCTGATGGCTCTAGAAACATCTAGACACTATATACAAGGCAGACAACCCCAGAAAATTGTCACCCCATCAATGAGCCTTACCTTGGAATATAATAACCTGTCTCCCCAATGTATCAGAGTTAGACTAATTTATAAATTTCCCACACATGGCTTTTCTGGCCCTTTGTTTAAACCTATAATTAGCATTACATCCATTAAATATATATCCCATGGACTTAAATCTTTTGGATTTTCATATGCCAGTTGAGCCCTGAATTTCAGCAGAGTTGCAACCAACACCTACTCTCCAGTTCATCAGAATCACCCCAGAAAACTAAAAAGTATGATGATCAACAACGCAGATCCCTAAAATCATAGAATATTTACAACTGTAAGCATGACAGTTCTAGCCATCTGCTCCATGGGATCTAAGCCCCCTGTCAACTAGAATCAGAGTGGGCATCACCATCCCAAAATCCACAAGATTGAGGAATAAAAAACATAAAAGGGGGGGGATGTAACTATGGATTAAAGTAGACTTATTATTATTCTAGTAATAGAAGAAATTGTAACATTGATATGAAGGCAGTCGTCACTGTAGATTCTGAGGGGTAAGAGAGGGAAGAACAGGTGTAACATGGGGCATTTTGAGAACATTAGAACTGTTCTGCAATGACAGATACAAGCCATTATACATTTTGTCAAAACCTATAAAATTGTATGGTGCAAAGTATACACCATACTGTAAATTATATACCATGGTTAGTAGCAAGTCTTCAAAATATGTTTTTCAATTGTAACAAATGTACCACACTAATGAAAGATGATGTTAATGGAGAAAAGTGTGAGAGCGAAAGGTGGTAGGGTATATGGGAATTCATATATTTTTCATATAACCTTTATGTAATATGTAGCTTCTTTCAAAATAAAGAACAAAATGTACCAAGTTCCTATGTGGAATGATGGAAGTATTTGGTAATGGATGGTTTTGATGGTAGCACATTATGAAAACAACTAACAGCACTGAATTATATATCTGAATGCAATCAAAAGAGGAAACATTCAAATTGGATGTATGGTAACAGCATAAATGTTTTTAAAATTTCATGGAACTACACTACACAAACAGTGAATACCACATTAAACGTGAGTTATAGTTAATTATACAATTATATACATGTGCTATCATCAATTGTTACAAATCTTCCACACCAGTGCAAGGTGTTAGTAATAGGGCAACATATAGGTGTCCTGTATTTTATGCATGATTGTTCTGTAAAACCACAACTTCTCTAATAAAGAATAAAAGAATCAAACCTTGAGTTAATAATCTAATTTTCCATCTTAAAGAATGGAAATAAAGAACAAATTAAATCCTATTCTAGAAAAAGAGAGAAAATAATTAAAAATATTTGAAATAGAAAATTAAAAATATTAGTGAATATCAATGGAATAAAGGGTTGTCTTGAAAATCAATTTTCACAATAAAATTGATAATAGTTAGCCATACAGACTGCAACAAAGATATGATTCACAGTAACAAATAAAATAAGAATTGATAATGGGGAGATTACTTGTGGATGTTACAGAAATCAGGTATTATAATAGAATACTATTAGCAATTGTATATCAATATATTAGATATTTAAATGAAATGTACAAATTTCTAAAATCACACAACCTCCCAAATTTACTCAGAAGAAACAGATTCTGGACCGTTACTTACTGTGGTTGATTAAGTTTGTATGATACACAGAAAATCATGCTCTTGTAACTGGTCCACTCCTGTGGGTGTGAACCTGTTACAGGCAGCATGGTTTAATTAGATTACTTCAGTAAGGCAAGATCCAGCGTGTATCTTAATCCTCTTACTGGAGTCCTTTATAAATGTGATGGTTACTGAGAGAGGGGCATGCAGACACACAAATCAGAGAGAAATTTCCAGTAGCTTTCAGAGCAAAAGCCACAGGAGCAGAGAGAGAAAATCTCAAGAGTAAGGACCTAAAATCAACAGAAGTTGGGAAAGAGGAAATCAGAAACTGAAGTAATGATACCCAGAATAGAAGGGAGAGATCAGCAGATGCTTGAATGTGCAAGTCTTTGGGGGAGACAACATTGCTTGATGATGCCTTGATTGGAACTTTCCTTGCCTCAGAACTGTAACCTACTAACCTAAATATCCCCACTGTAAGAGTGAACTTATTTCTGGTATATCGCCTAGGCTGCCTTTAGCAAACTAAAACATACACCATACATATCATTTTACAAATATTGGTATGTATTGTGAAAAATTTGTTTTTTACCCACAATAAAAAAAATAAAAAATTAAAAAAAAAATAAAGTGAATGTAGCAGTACAGTTTTTTAACAACTTTTGTACCCAAATGTGCATGGACTAGTAGAGTGTTAAATTTACCCTAGAGAATCCCAACTACACCAAGAAAATTAAAACAGTGGAAAATAAAGACTCAATTTTAATTGAAAGATGAAGATTTAAAATACTGTGGAAGAAGGCATAGATGTAGTAAACTAAAGCAGAAGGATAAATGAAGACATCATATAAATAGTAGTAATGAATAATTTTATCAATTAGGGGCAATTAAAATTAGGCATATTGCAAAATGTCAATAAAACTGAAAAAGAAGATTTAAATAACAATTATATTTATATACTATTTTTAGGCTTATCTCTCCCACTCTTTGTTATACAGGCCGACATATATTGTTCCAGTGTCAGCATAAACTGTCTTATTTCTCTAGGGGAGACAGCTCCAGAAGCAAGAAACTGTGATCTAAATAAAAATAATTTCTGTTACCCGTGGTTTAGAATACAATGGAATAAATATAATTTGATTTAATTCATGTCCCTAGATTTCCATAGATGGCAAATACTATAATTACAAAGGGAAACAACAGACATTTGAGTTGAACATACATGTATTTATGAATAGATATGAACTAGATTTCATATAGCTGAATAAAATATAAAGCTGAATTATTATTGATACTCATCCTGTTAAGCAATTTGGCGACACCACAAACCTTCTAACTGTTATTAAAAGTGACACTTTATTTTTCATTTCTCTTACAGTTGGTCTATATTTCACATGCAAATAACATAAGTGAGATACTGATAGCAAAGTTTGTACAATGAGGGTTATTTTCCCTTTGTATGCAAATATTGCATTGATGTAATAAAATGAACTTTTCATTAAGTGTGCTTTATGCAGACTGAAAACTGGTGAATGAAGAATGTGAAATACTCCAGCCCTATTGTCACAAAATTTTGGGTATTCTTGGGCTGCATATGTTCCAATTGATACTGAAATTGAAACAATTTTCAGGTAATTTTGATTTTCTAAATAGATCTAAGTCCATCACTAACATATGTTTTGTTCTTATGGAACAGATAGGATTATTCTCATATATATACCAATTCCAGTCAGTTAGGCTACTTGCATTCAGAGCATAGCATTGTTAAAGCACTATCAGGGAGACTTCATGATAATGAAGGAAAATATCAAGAAGATCTGATGGTTAAATAATGAGGTTTTTGAAATCCAGCATAAGTTTTGTTGATGAAGTACTTAAAGAATAACCCTGGGACTTGTTAAGCTAATTAGACAACTAATAATTACTATGTAACTCATCTTTGGACTTGTGTCTCCTGAGTAGCCACCTAAAGTAATCATCATAAGTCTTGTGGGTAATACCCATTAATCAGACATATAATGAAAGTATATATCCTTTGGGAAACTGAAAGGCCAAGAAGTCAATGTAACATTGGAACTGTGACTATCATAGGTCTTAAAGCATCTGATAGAGTAATGATCCAAGAAAGAAGGAAGGAGGGGACAAAAGATGTTGGAGAAATTGTAAGGATAGAGGTAGAACATG
>JAQZBX010055078.1:0-18511 GCA_029593785.1 Cabassous unicinctus | reverse complement strand
ATCTACCTGTTAATTTGTCTGTATATTGATAAATAACTATTTTCTCACTATTCCATTCAATACAAAGTAGAACTCTAAGTGGTAAGAATCCTTTTTATTTTTTTGTTTCTTATAAAAAGCATCATTTTTTTTCTTGGAATCAAAATAATATTGTCTATTGATGAAGTATTATAGAAGAGAGGGATAACCACATCAATTACTAGACTATTACTGGTTTAATTAACATTTCATTTTTTAGTCTAATTGAAACTTAAAATTTATATTTGATTTTTTCATGTTACATTCACTGGGCTTTAGAGCTAGGTTAGCTCTTTGCTAGATTTGTGGAGGACTATATGTTAAAATAATTAATCTATGTACTTCCAATACATTTTCAGTGAATTTATGTTTTACCTTTGTTTTAAAGCACCCTTTAATTTATTACTATAATCGATTTTCAAAACATTTTAAGCTTTCCTTAAACCTCTTGACTCTTATTTCTTTGCAGTCTCTTCTTTATATTTCTTCTTGGTTATTATTATTATTTTTCTCTATTTTATCACAAGCAATACTCATACTTTTAAAAAGATGATTTTTTTAAGTTACTAAGAGAGCTACTTAAGTTTATTTGTTTGTTTTCTCACCAGAGAATGTAATGTTGAATCCTTCATATGATATTGAAAAATCTGAAATGAAGCGTAATTGAGCCCTGAAATTTCCATAAAGACCAGCATTGATTGTTGAAGGAAGTTCTGAACCAGTTAGGCGTGCCAGTGGTTGGGTAAAGCTACCATTCTCTGTGATGAGCAAATAGTCATGATGATCTTCCAAATGAAAGGTGTGAAAGCTGAATTGCACACCTATTTAGAAAAAAACAGCAAAATTAAACTTACAAGATATATCAATAAAACATGTAGATTTACCAAAATAACTGAATCTTGGACTTTACTTGTAATTGTTTTTTTTTCCCTCGAAAATGAAATGCACGGCTATAAGTTATTCAAAATATATAGAATAATATTATCCTTCTTTTGACTTTTTTTCCCTTCAATTCCATTATAGGAGATATAGTAAGTCATGTCTTGGAAACTATTTGGAAATAAAATTTAAATCAAGTTGACAGCAGAGTAAGGAGCTCTAAGGGTCAGCTGGTCCTACAGGGCAGTTAGTAATCACCCAAAGCTATATAAAACACTAATTTGGGAGGCCCAGGAGACCAGAAGAGCATCCTGCAATACCCTTGAAAGAATGGAAGGAGGACACTGCCCATCTGCAGTGAAGATTCGTGAGTAGGGCCCTCCAGCCACAAAGGCCGGTGCCCATCTTATATGGGTGGTGCAAGCTACCTCAGGAGCTATTCTGTGGCTGGAATTGGAAGCTCCATTTCCCAAAAACAGGGAAGGAAGAGACAGTTGGGTATTGATTTCAGCTACTGATTAGTAAATCCAGTTGGCTAAAGTATAATCCTAATTAACCACTAAAGTTTGAACCTGTTCAAGTTGGAAAGTGGCAGGTAGCCACCATTTTAACTCCATACCCAGCCTGAAGTGAAACAGGGCTGACTGAAAATCACAGTGATAGAAGGGACCAGCTTCTTTCCACCCAGATCAGATTGCAACCCTAGCCTAGTCCTCAGCCCCAACTTTGGCAGGGAAGAAACTGGGAGGAACATGTACCAGCTTCTTTGGGTAACTGTAGGTGATTTCAACCAGCACAGACTGGATAGAGTCAACACGTGGGGCTTCATACCTGCTCCCCAATAGGATAGGAGGGGAGTTGTATCTCCTCAGCTTCTTTGGGCAACTGCAGGCATTTTCAGCCTGCATAGACTGGTTTGATGAGTGCCTTCAATTCCAGCCCTGCCCCTACCATAAGACAGGAGGAAGCTGGTGTTTCTTGAGCCTCTCTGGACAACCGCAGGTACTTTCAGCCCACACAGCCTGGATACTCAGGCACCTGCAGCTCCATCCCTGCCCCCACATAAGATAGGAGGTGAACTGTGATTCCTCAGCCTCTCTGGGCATCTGCAGGCACTTTTGGCCTCCACAGATTGGTCTGTTGAGCCCTTGGGACTCCACTCCCACAACTTCCCATAGGATAGGATTGGGCTGGTGTTTCCTCAGCCTCTCTGGGCAACTGCAAGTGCTTTTGGCCCACACTGACTAGTCTGTTCAGTGCCTATGGTTCCACCCTCACCTCTTTAAAGCAGAAGGAACAGTACTCACTCAGCCATTCAGGACAACTACAGGCACTTTCGGCCCACATGGATTAGATTTTTGGGCACTCCAAGGGGCTAAGCACCACCTCTGGCAGGGAAGGAGGGAGGCCAGAGCTATGTTAATTGACCTGGTCAACTGCAGTCCATTTTGACCCGCATTGCTTAGTTTCTGCCTACACCTGCAGCTCCATCCTTGTCCAGGCAGGGGAGGAAGGGGTGTGAATCTTCATCAGTTTCTTTGGGCAACTACAGACAATCTTGGCCTGCATAGCATGGATAGCTACATATGTCTGAGCCTCCATCCCTACCCCTGGCAGAGGAAAAAAGGACAGAAGCTTCATTGGTTCCTGGGTCAACACAGGAAGCTTCAGCCTCCAAAGTGTACAGTGCCAAATACATCCTTGACTCCTAATACACAACCAGCAAGGGAGAAAGGACAAGAAAACCCTAAACTAAAGAGAGAAACTGTGCCCAAAATAAATAAATCTAGTAAGCCAGATACTAAGAGACCAACAAAAATTGCAAGCCATAACAAGAAACAGGAAGATAAGGCCCAGTCAAAGGAACAAGATAAGCCTCCAGATGACATAAAAGGGTTGAGAAAACTAATCATAGATGTTCAAACAAATCTACTTAATAAATTCAGTGAGATGGCTAAAGAGGGTAAGGATATTAAGAAGACACTGGGTGAGCACAAAGATGAATTTGAAAGCATACATACAACTTATGGGAATGAAAAACACAATAAATGAAATTAAAAATACACTAGAGGCATATAACAGCAGATTTGAGGAAGCAGAAGAAAGGAACAGTGAGCTTGAAGACATGGCTTCCTAAAGCAAACATACAAAAGAACAGAAAAAGAAAGGAGTGGGAAAAAAAATTTGAGCAGGGTCTCATGGAACTAAATGACAGCAAGAGATGTGCAGACATATGTATGATGGGTATTCCAGAAGTAGAAGAGAAGGGAAAAGCAGAAAAAGGAATATTTGAAGAAATAATGGCAGAAAATTTCCCCACCATATTAGCAGGTATAGATATTCATGCCCAAGAAGCACAATGTACTCCCATCCAAATAAATCTGAATAAAGCTACTCCAAGACACATACTAGTCAGAATGTTAAATGCCAAAGACAAAGAGAGAATTCTGAGAGCAGCAAGAGAAAAGTGATACACCACAAACAAAGGATACCCAATAAGATTAAGTGTTGATTTCTCAATAGAAAACATGGAGACAAGAAGGCATTGATATGAAATATTTAAGATACTGAAAAGAAAATCTACCAGCCAAGAATCTTATATCTGATGTTCAAAAATGAAGGCAAGTTTAGAATATTCATAGATAAACAGAAACTAAGAGAGTTTGTGACTAAGAGACTGGCTTTGCAGGAAATAGAAAAGGGAATGCTACAGCCTGAAAAGAAAAGACAAGGAAGAGGCTTGGAGGAGAGTTTAAAAATGAAGATGAATCCATAAAAGTAACTAAAGTTTTTAAAAGAGTGTTGAAAATAAAATATGGCAGATAAAACCCAAAAGTAAAAATGGGTAAGAAATGCCTTTAAAGTAATACCATTGAATGTTAATGGATTAAACTCCCAAATCAAAAGACACATACTGTTGGAATGGATAAGAAAATATAAGCCATTTACATGCTGTCTACAGGACACTCACCTTAAACCCAAGGATACCAATAGATTGCAAGTGAAAGGCTGGAAAAAGATAATCCACAAATGCAGTAAACAAACAACAACAGCTGGAGTAGAAGTAGCTATACTTATATCAGATGAAATAGACTTGAAAAGCAAAACATTTATTAAAGACAAGGAAGGACATTATATATTAATAAAAGGGGCAATTTACCAGGATGAAATAACAATCATAAACGTAGATGCACCTAACCAGGATGCCACAAATTACATGAAGCAAACACTGGCAAATTGAAGGGAGAAATAGATGTCTCTATTATAACAGTTGGAGAGTTCAATACACCACTTACAGCATTGGATAGTGCATCTGGGCAGAGAATCAATAAAGAAAGAGAGAGCTTGAAAAATATGATAAATGGACTAAATATATACAGAACATTGTACCCCCAAACAGCAGGATATACAATTTTCTCAAGTTATTATGAATCTTTCTCCAGGATAGACCATACATTGGGTCACAAAGCAGATCTCAATAAATTCAACAAGATCGAAATTATACAAAGCACTTTCTCTGATCATAATGGAATAAAGTTAGAAAGCAACAACAGGTGGAAAAAAAGAAAATTCACAAATATGTGGAGATTAAAGAACACACTCTTACATAATCTGTGGGTCAAAGAAGAAAGTACAAGATAAATCAATAACTATCTTGAGATGAATGAAAATGAGAACACCCATATCAGAACCTATGGGATGCAGCAAAAGCAATACTGAGAGGGGAATTTACAGCCTTCAAAGCATACATTAAAAAAAGAAGAAATAGCTAAAATCAATGACTTAACTACACAGCTGAAGAACTAGAAAAAGAACAGCAAACAATTCCCAAAGCAAGCAGAAAGAATGAAATAACAAATATCAGAGCATAAATAAATGAAATTGAGAACAGAAAAAAAAATAGAGAAGATTAACAAAACCAAAACTTGGTTCTTTGAGAAAATTAACAAAATCCACAAAACCTTAGCTAGACTGACAAAGAAAAAAAGAGAGAAGATGAAATACAATAAAATAAAAAAATATAGAAGGGGACATTACTACCGACCACACAGAAATAAAAGTGATCATAAGGGGATACTATGAACAACTGTATGCCACCAAACTAGACAATGTTGGTGAAATGGAAAAATTCCTAGGAACATGCAAACACCTTACACTGACGCTAGAAGAAATAGAAGATCTCAGCAAACCAATCACAAGTAAATAGATTGAAACAGTCATCAAACAACTCCCCAAAGTGAAAAGCCCAAGACCAATAGCTTCACAAGTGAGTTCTACCAAGCATTCAAAGAAGATTTAATACCAGTCTTACTCAAACTCTTCCAAAAAATTGAACAAAAAGGAAAACTACCAAACTCATTCTATGAAGCCAATATCACCCTAATATCAAAGCCTGGTAAAGATATATTTAAAAAAAGAAAATTAGAGACCCATTTCCCTAATGAATACAGACACAAATATCAATCCTCAACAAATTATTTGCTAATTAAACCAACAGCACATTAAAAGAATTATTCATCATGATCAAGGGGATTTTATACCAGGCATGCAAAGGTGGTTCAACACAAGAAAATCAGCATAATACACCACATTAATAAATCAAAGAAGAAAAACCACATGATCCTATCGATTGATGCAGAAAAGGTATTTGACAAAATACAGCATCTTTTCTTGAAAAAAATACTACAAAAGATAGGAGTTGAAGGAGACTTTCTCAACATGATAAGGGCCAAATATGAAAAAAAAAACCACAGCTATCGTTGTTCTAAATGGTGAACGACTGAAAGCTTTCTACTGAGATTGGGAACAAGTCAAGAATGTCCACTGTCACCACTCCTGTTCAAGACAGTGCTAGAGGTTCTAGCTAGAACAATCAAGCAATAAAAAGGACTAAAAAACATCCAAAACAGAAAGGAAGAAGTAAACCTTTCACTATTTGCAGATGATATAATCCTATATCTAGAAAATTCCAAAAAATCTACAACAAAATTGCTAGAGCTAATAAATTTTCAGCAGAGTGGCAATATAGAAGATTAATATGCAAAAATCAGTCATGTTTCTATACACTAATAATGTGCAATCTGAGGAGGAAGTCAGAAATAAAATTCCCTTTACAATAGCGACAAAAAGAATCAAATATTTGGGAATAAGCCTAACCAAGTATGTAAAGCACTTGTATTCAGAAAACTACAATGCATTGCTAAAAGAAAATTTAAAAGACCTAAATAAATAGAAGAACATTCTGTGCTCATGGATTTGAAGACTAAATATCTTAAGATGTCAATTCTACTTAAATTGATATATAGATTCAATGCAATCCTGATAAAAATTCTACCAGCATTTTTTTTAAGTGAAAAACACAGTTATCAAATATATTTGGAAGAGTATTTATTTATTTGGAATAACCAGAAACATCTTAAAAAGAAATAGCAAAGTTGGAGGTCTCTCACTTACAGACTTTAAATCATATTGCCTAACGACAGTGGTAAAAATGGCATAGGACTGACATAAAGATAGACAGACCAACAGAACCAAATTGATGGTTCAGAAATTGACTCTCACATAAATGGTCAACTGGTTTTTGAAAAAGCTGTTAAACCCATTCAGCTGAACATAGTCTCTTCAACATATGGTGCTGGGAGAACTGGATATCCATATCCAAAAGAAAGAAGAGGACCCCTGTCTCACACCTTACACAAAAATTAACTCAAAATGGATCAAAGACCTAAATGTAAAAGCTAGATCCATAAAGGTCCTAGAAGAAAATGAAGGGAAACATCTTCAGGACCTGGTGATAGGTGGTGGATTCTTAAGCCTTATACTGAAAGCAAGAGCAAGGAAAGAAAACATGGATAAATGGGACCTCTTCAAATGTAAATACTTTTGCGATTCAAAAGACTTTGTCAAGAAGGTGAAAAGGCAACCGACCCAATAGGATAAAATATTTGGAAACTACATATCCAATAACAGTTTGATTTCCATTCTATATAAAGAGATCATACAACTCAATAATAAAAGAGCAAGCAATTCAATTAAAAAACGGGCAAAATACTTAAATAGACATTTCTCCAAAGAGAAAATACAAATGGTCACAAAGCACATGAAAAAATGTTCACTATCATTAGCTATAAGGGAAGTACAAATCAAAATGACAAAGAGGTATCATCTCACACTGCACAGAATGCCATTATTAAAAAAAAAATAGAAAACAATAATTGCTGAAGAGGATGTGGAGAAATAGAAACACTCCTTCACTGTTAGTGGGAATGTAAAATGGTGAAGCCTCTGTGGAAGACAGTTTGGTGGTTCCACAGGAAGCTAAATATATAGAACTGCCATATTATCCAGCAATTCTTCTACTATAAATATATCCAGAAGAACTGAAAACTGAGACTTGAACAGACATTTGTACACCGATGTTCATAGAGAGGTTATTCACAATTGCCAAAAGATGGAAACAACCCAAGTGTCCATCAACTGATGAATGGATAAATAAAACGTGGTATATATATGTGATGGAATACAATGCTGCTATAAGAAGAAATGAAATTAGAACACATATGATAACATGGATGAAACTTGAAAACATAATGCTAAGTGAAATAAGCCAGACACAAAAGGAGAAATATTGCATGGTCTCACTAATGGGAACTAAATACGAAGAATAAATGCACTGAGTCAAAATGTAGAGTATAGGTTATTAGGAGATAAGAGGAGGGCTGAGACTGGGTAGTGATGCTTAATGTATGTAGACATTTTAATTAACTGTAAAAGTGTGGAAATGCGAAAGTTGATGGTAACACATTATAGTGAGTAGAACTAACACAGCTCATTTATAAATGGAATTGTGGCTGAAAAGGGTAGTTTAGGATGTAAATACCAATTAAAAGAAAGCTAGAGAGTAATCTAAGGACTGAATAACACAGTGATCCCAGAGGTGGATGAGAATCGTGGCTAATAGTACAAACACAATAATGTCCCTCTATGAACTAGAAAAAATATACAACAGCATTGCAAGGTGGTAAGAAGGTGGGAGAAGCATGGGGGAAATACAATTAATGTAACCTATGGACCATAGTTAACAGCAATACTGTAATGTTCTTGCATCAATGCCATAGATGTACTGTGCTAATAATGAGGGGGGGGATGGAAAAATATATCAAATGTACAGTATAGACCATAGTTAGTGGTAATAGTCTGATGATATTATCTCATAATTTGTAAAAAATTTTCCACAACAATGTAGTGTTTGTGGAGGGGTGTTTTATGGGAATTCCACACATGTCCATGAATGTTTTGTAAGTTCACAACCTCTCTAATAAAAATATATTTTAAAAAGTCAGTGTCTAAAGGAATTGATTTTTAAAAACCTGAATTTTCTGAAAATTTAAAGGAAAATAAATATTTTTTGTTTATAATAGGAGTAATGCTTTCTGGTGAACGTTTTACATCATGTCTCTACTTCCTCTCCCAAGACCCTCAAATAACATTAAAAGAGTATATAGTAATACCCAGCGCTCCCTTCATACAACTTTTCTGTCACTTCTCTTTGCCAAAGGTAACTACTCTCTCAATTTCTAATAGCATAGAGATTAGCTTACTAACTATACAAACACATAGTAGTTGATATTATGGAAACACACATCATGAACTCTTTTGGATTAGACTTCTTTTACTCAACATTAAGTATGTGAGATTCATCTCTGTTGTGTTTGGTTCTAGGCTGTTTATTTTCAGTGATGTATAGTTTAGCATTCCATTTCGTGAACATACCACATTCATTTCTCTGTTCAAGTGTTGATAATTTAGATAGTTTTCAATTTGGCAGAAATGCAGATAGTGCTGCTATGAACATCTGAGTACAAGATTTTTGATGAACATATGGGCTTATTTCTGTTGAACACATATCTAGGAGAGGAATTACTGGGCCATGGAGAATATATGTGTTCAGCTTTAGTAAGTACTGCCAAACAGTTTTACAAAGTGGCAGTGCCAATTTACATTTTCATCACCCAATGTTTGAGAAATCTGGCTGCTACACATCTTCTCTGATTTGGTAATTTTTTAATTTTAAAAATAAAATAACACTAAGTGTGTGTTATTGCACTGTGGTTTCATGTTAGTTTTAAAAAATATTAAAAAGTATTTTCTACAACACACATTCAAAGCTAGCAATTGTATGTACACGTGTGTGTGCACACACAAGGTACTCTGTATAAGGCACCATATAGAATCAAGGATGACTCCACGTGCATCCTTCCATTGACATACTTTATTTTAATTGACCTAAAATCATCATCAAAATTTTTTTTAGTAATTCTAAAGTCCTAAAGTAATTTTTTAAAAATATTATTCTTTTATATTTTAGTTCCAAATGCTATAAATTCATGGAATCCTCATAGTTTAAAAAAAAACAGAAAGTGATATAAAATTAAACAGAAATAAATAAGCCAAAAACACAAACAATGACAAGCCAAGGTTTTTATTGTATAATGGGTAATTTGAGATTTGGGAAAATGATTTGAAGATGTACAATGATACTATTACCAGTTTGACAGAACGTTTTTTTCGAAACTTAATAGTATTTTTTTTCTGCAATGAGCTAGAATACCAGAGCCCTTTTAGAGGGAGTCCAGAAATTGAGTCTGTCTTTCAAATGCTCTTCAATATAAATGTGTTAATTGCCACTAACCAAATGTGTATGGGAATTGAGTGTCAACATGGCAAGGAAAAGCTTCTTTCACATCTTGATTAGCTGCTATCTAAATTTAAAGAACACCATTAGAGTAAAATGCTTAAATAAATCAGTCTGATTTCAGCTGTAGAGTAAAACTAAGGGAAACTAGATAACAGATGATTAGAAAGGGAAATAATCTTAAAAATTAATGTGCATACAATGTGTAGTTTTTTGGAACAAAGTGCTTATTCTGATAAATATATGAATTAAACTGTAGGAAAATTAAAAATCCTATTAGTGATGCAAACAATACCACTGCCAAGTATTACTTAGCTTCTCTGAGTTTCAACCTTCTAATAAGGTTGTCTTGAAATTTAAGCAAGACAACACATAATAATGATTTCACACAGTGGTTGGCTCAGAGGAGTGCTCAGTTAAGCGTTAGTTGTTGTTATTGTTCAATCCTCCAAAATGAGAGCTAAGTTGTTTTGTTTTGTTTTGTTTTGTTTTGTTTATGTCACTTTGCCCTGGCCAGCTATTTATCAGATTATGGCTTAAATTGTAGAATGTGTTTTCACTACTGCAAAAACAACTTAAGAACTTCAAAACTCCAGTAATGGTCAATTAATCCAAATGAAAAATGATACTAAGAACATGCTATATTCTAGGCATTATGGAATGTAACTATTGATAAGACAAAAAATAACTCACAGTCTATCTGAGGAAAAAGACACATAAACCAAAATTTCAAACATTCTGCTAAGTGCTATAAAGGTGGTTAATATGAGTTGATACAGGAACATAGAAATAGAGTTTATCAATTTATTTAAAGGGTCAGTAGAGGTTACTAAAGGTAATGACATTAGAGAATGAGCAGAAGTTTGTGGAAAAGCAGCTCTGGGGATAGACATTTCAAGAAGATGGGACAGAATAATTAACTTAGAACCCTAAATTGGCAGTGAGTATCGGAGAAACAATGAGAAAAGTCAGTGGTGTCCACATCATAGTATCTTCTCATAAGAATGGTAATTCATAATGCTTATTAAGGGAATTTATGTTACAGTCATGAATCTGATTTATTTTAAAATTACTTTATAATTTTATTTATGTACAACAATAAAAAGGCGATATGACAATGTGAAAAGACATTTGGGCTGAGTCAAATATCTGTAATATTTAGGTTTTAGTTACCTTCAAGGTCCATTTTTACTCTTTGAAAACGTTTGTGCTTTTTTCCATTTGTGAATTTAAAGAATAGTACTATGCTTTATTTAAGGACAATCTCACCTCTAAGAGCCTCTGTTTTTTTAACAAGGTCTCCAGAAGACTACATATAACTAGCATCTTTTTTTTCCACAGTAAACAAAATATTTATTTATTTCCACTTTGTTTTAGACATCTACTTTATGATTCTCCAAAGGCAAATATTTCAGTACTTCTCAGATTCCTGAAAATTTCAAATAATCTAAGAAACTCCTTTGTAGATTATGTTTTCAATCTTCACCAGGAACATCCTGAAGTCATCCCTGTGCTCTCAAATGTAACTAAGCTAACAGCAGCCTATGTTGCTAGTATTCATCCTCCTCCTGCAAAGCAGGTGATATTCATTCAATTTCCACCAAATTCTTCACCAGGCTCAGGAAGGCTGCCAGCCCTGCCAGCTGCAACCATCTTCTGCTACCGCCACAGTTCTGAGCCAGCAGCCATTCTGAAGCCTGCAGTGCAGCACCTTATAGCTGGAGCTTGGGAGGTAGGTAAATCATAACTAGCATCTTGATTTCTGTAATATATTTAAGAAGAATTTCTTATGGGATTGTTATAGCTTGAATTGTGTCCCTCAAAAATAAATGTTGAGTTACCATCCTGGGAAGTCCACATTCTCTAATACAGCAGCAAGAATTTCCCAAGTACATGGGCAGTGCCTAGCAAAGGAGGACAGACCATTAGGCCAGGCCCTTGATATTGATGGTTGTATTTATGAATCTTTTCTTGTGAAATTGAAACAGCATAGTATTATATAATGTCTGAGAGTTACCTCCTGAAAGCCTCCCTGTTGCTCAAATGTGACCCCTGTCTAAGCCAAACTTAATATATAAACTCATTACCTCCCCCTTAGCATGGGACATGACTCTCAGGGATGAGCCTCCCTGGCACCAAGGGATTATTACCAAGCACTGACTAGTGACGACTCAGGTAAAAGACCTTGACCAAAAAGGGGAAATATTAAATACAAAAGAGTTTTTATGGCTAAGAGATTTCAAAGTGAGTCAGGAGATTATTCCAGAGGTTGCACTTATACATGTCTCAGCAGGATCTCATTGAATGCCACAGTAAACAGTGTCTCAAATTGTGAGGCTCCTTAGGGATCTAGAGATATCTAGACACTATAGGCAAGGCAGACAATCTCAGGAATTCAGCACCCCGTCAATGGCCTTACTTTGGAAGATATGCTCTCCCGTGTAACAGAGTTAGACTCATTTATAATTTCCCTACACATGGCTCTTCTGCCCTTTATATTTGAACCTATAATTAGCACTATACTTGTTAAATGTATGTCCCAGAAACTTAAATCTTTGGTCTGTTCATATTCTGGTTGAGCCCTGAATCTCAGCAGAGTTGCAACACCTACCCTTCAGTTCATCGGACTCACGCAGGACAACTAAAAAAAGGAAGATGATGTACAACACCCATCCCAGGAAGTGGAGAGTGTCTGCAACTGCAAGCAATACAGTTCCATCCATCTGTTCCATTGGATATAAGCCCCCTCTCAATTGGAGGCAGGGTGGGCATCTCCATCCCAAAATCCTCAAGATTGAGGGATAAACAAATATAAGGGGGGAAAGCAACTATGGACCAAAGTAGACTTATTATTCTAGCATTGGAAGAACTTATATCTTGATATAAAGGCAGTGGCCACTAGAGGTTCTGAGGGGAAGGAGAGGGAAGAATAGGTGCAACATGGGGGCATTTTTGGGGACATTGGAATTTTCCTGCCTTACATTGGAATAATGGATACAGGACTTTATACATTTTGTCAAAACCTATAAAATTGTGCGGCATAGAGTGCAAACTTTAAACTATAGTCTTTGGTTAGTACAATGCTTCAATATATGTTCATCAATTGCAACAAATGTACCACACTAGTGAATGATGCTGTTAATGTGGGAAAGTGTAGGAGGAAGAAGGGATAGGATATATAGAAATCCCCTATATTTTTGATATAACATTTATGTAATCTAAAGCTCCTTTAAAAATAAAAAATATTTCTAAAAAAACACAATATGTTGAAATCCTACTCTTCAGTAGTTCAGAATGTGAAGTTCAGAATCTAGAAACAGGGTTGTTACAGATGGAATTAGGCAAATTAAAATGAGATTTTACTGGAGTAAGGTGGGTCCTTAATTCAATGTGACAGGTGTCTTAATAAGAGAAAATTTGGACACAGGCATTCCATCTGAGGCAGAAAATGCCATAGATTGCCAGCAAACCACCTCCAGAAGCCATGAGAGAGGTATGTGGAAAGGATTTTTCCCAACAGACATCCAATGAAACATCGCTTCTCAGCCATCTGGATTTTGGATTTCTAGCCTCCAGAACTGTGAGGCAATAACCTTCTGTTGCTTTAAGCCATCCAGTTTGTGGTATTATTGTTACTAGGAAAGTAAGATTGGTATCATTGTAAACAAGGAGCAATATAGACTGTTGCTAAGTGAATTTGAAACTGCTGAACAATTATGTGTATTCAAGCACCTTGACTTAATGTTAAATGGGTCAGAGAAATAGGATAGATATAAGGATATAAAAAATTAAATTCTGATACCTGTCTTAGTTAAGATTCTTATAAACCCCTTAATAAAGTCCTGAAGCATGCATTTTTTAAAGGAAAATTCTTAGTTTATAAAGTAAGTGATTCTAGAAGACTATGAAACCATATATACATGGTATGCTCTCGGTTGTGTTGATACAAGCTGTATAAATAAAGACTGGAGGGAAACACAAGAAACTGTTATCAGTGATTCTAATTGGTGAGGTTAAAGGTAATTTTAAAAATCTTTTTAAGTGTAATTTTCATAATTTTCTATGATTAATATGCAATAATTTTATAATCAGAAAATCCTTCAAAACTACATGAAAGATATCAATATAAAAAGTGTGTATATTATAGAGAGATAGCTAAGACATTGAGTGAAAGACTCCAGATTCAAAATCATCTCACAAGAACTCTGGATCTAAACCAAAATAATGAAATACGTTCAGAGTGAATGTAAAAGCATGCATAATAGAAAG
This sequence comes from Cabassous unicinctus, assembly GCA_029593785.1. Taxonomy (NCBI): domain Eukaryota; kingdom Metazoa; phylum Chordata; class Mammalia; order Cingulata; family Chlamyphoridae; genus Cabassous; species Cabassous unicinctus. The sequence continues at coordinate 4,650 of JAQZBX010055078.1, read as the reverse complement.
ATAGAAAAAAAAATAGATTGAAGATAGAAAAAATCAATTGCACAATTATAAAATTTTAGGGATTGGCCTTAATTTCATTTTGCTGTCCTAATACTCTTAGAAAAATGAGTTAGAAGACTTCATAGTTGTTATAAATTAGCATTGTGACATGGCAGCAAAAGAATAAAAGAATACAGATATAGGCTTCATTAATGCAAATATATTATGTAGAGATAGACCATACCGTACAGCGTTTACTTCTGGAAAACCACATTTTAAAGTGACATGATAATGTTGGACTATATTCAGAGAAGAGTGATTAGAATGGTGATGACAATGAAAATAATATCTTATGATAAAGAATTAAAGGACTTGGGATTGATCAGCCTGGGAAGAAAAGGTTTGGGGTAGCGGTGTGAAAAACGTGGTGCTCAGAGAATAATGGCTGACTCAGTGTATTTGAGGTCCTTTAGGTTGGAGCAGGGATAAAGTTTTGTGTTTTATTCTAATTTCAGAAGGTAGAACAGAGATGAATGGTTACAGAACAATTTTCAAGTGATAAGAACATACAATAATTAAGTTTTCTCAAGGAGTAGAAGTACCAATATCAGACCAGTTCATCATTGTAGAAATAATTGATATGCTGGGTGTGACCACATTATCTCTAAGATTTCTCCCAAGCTAAGAGACGGTCTGTGACAGTTTGAATTTGGTGAATCTCCAAAATAAAAAGATTATGTTCTTGAACTATCCACAACTATGGGTGGGGGCCCTTTTGATTAGACTACATCAGGGAGGAGTAACTCAGGTTGGATTTTTGCCCTCTTACTGGAGCTTTATACAAATAGAGACAGAGAGAGAGACAGAGAAAGGAAGCCACCATTTGATCCTGCCATGTAAGAGAGAGGCAAATAGAGAAGCCCCAAGAGTCTGAGAGAGGTTCCGGAGTCTGGAATCAGAAGAACACAGAAGCATGAAGCCTCCAAGGGGTTGGGTCCTCCATGGAGCAGTTCAAGGCTGAAGAGACAAAGCATATGCCTGATAGCCCACAGCTGAACTAGGGAGGAAAGTGGGGCAGCCGAGACTGAGAGAGGAGGCTGGGAAAGAGATAAGCCCTGTGTCTGGTCACTCACAGCTGAGCTCTGGGAGATGATAGATTCTGGAGGGGAAAGCCGGGTCCTCAACAGATATTGGTGGTCATCTTGCTTTGCCATGTGGCAGGACACAGGATTACCATTAGCTGAATTTGGTGAGAAAGCACCTCTGAGTGCTTTGATTTGGACGCTTCATGGCCTCAGAACTATAAGCTTTTACCCCAAATAAATCCCATTTATAAAAGCCAACACATTTCTGGTACTATGCATAGGCAGCTCTCTGGCAAACTAAGACACTATCCTTCATATAACTTTGGATACACTTTGGAATAGTTGTACTTCAAACTTTGTTGGTTCTTCAAAGAAGGACATCTAAATCTGTATTTCTTGACATGTAAATACAGATTTAATTAACACTTGCAACCCGTGAAGATGCAAACCTTAAGTGTTAATTAAACCTCTATTTACATAGCAAGCAGTAAGTAGTCTTCCAGTTTCTTTTATAATATATGGGAGCTTATTTTAAACTCCATTAATCCACTGTGCTCTGGAATAATAGGATGCTTTGGTTAACGTCCAGCAAACAGCCTTGTATTAGGGGAAAAAAAAAAATCACAGTTTTCAAAGTCTTCTACCTCATTTCTGCTGTCCAATACCAGAATACTCATTTTTAGCACTTTTTCAATAATATTCTAAATTCACTATAGAAATCTAATTAGAACAAAACCCTGTATAATCTTTTCCCCCAATAAAATGATACATAAATTCACAAAGGCAAACTTCATTTATGAAAACACAATGAATTTAATTTTATTAAATACAATATTTCTTACTTAACATTCCAACTGTCTATTCTCATTGCCAGAGTATTTTTGTTTGTTTGTTTGTTTGTTTTGCTCTTGTTTTTTTTTTGTTTGTTTATTTTGGATATTTTATTAGTAAAAATCAAAAGGAACAATATAATAGCAGAGCTAAAAGAAAAACTACTTCTGAAAAGCAATTTTTAAAAAGCATAAATTAACTTTTTGTAAAAGATTAATACAAAGAGATTTCCAGGTAAATAATTTTAATCAATTTTTGTTTTTATACTAGGATTACCACATTTCCAATGATATTGCTAATTTACTAGTTTCTTCTATTGCACAGATGAACCATATTTTGTTCTGCAGGGCCTTTCAGTTATTTGTTCAAACAGCATTTATTAATATCTACTGTATTCATAGTGCAATTTTACATGCCAGATCAATCATGTGAGACATATCTGCAGTTCTGTATTAGGGAACTTGAGGTACAAATATGTCTAGGGTGATTATAAATTTGTATGGGAAATATAGTTATAGTAAATAAACATACACATTTTTAAAGCAAGTGTATTTAAATATGTACTCTTTGTTTTACAATTGGCTCAGCATTTCAGAGAACCTTCATATTCCTCATCAAACTTTTGAAATCAACCTCTTAAAACTATGCCAGAGACAAAAGCCATCTTGTTTAACATTTTGTTGACATGAAAATTCACATGACATTTGTTTAATATATAAAAAGAATATAAATATCTTTTATATCACCAATCTGGTAAAAATGCGAATGCATCATAATATTTTAGAAAAGTAAACATAACACTCTGCAGCACTACTCAAATTGAATTTTGATTATAACATATTTTAATGCTGATCTATTTATGCTGATGTGAAGTGACATTGTAAAGGACATAATGAAATAAAAATAGATGCAATGAAAATTCAGAAGATAGCCAAATTATTATTGTATGAGGCATATTACCTTTTCCATGGGTTACATCAACAGTCCATGTACAATTCAGAGAATTTGGATAAAATTCAGGGTATCCAGGTGATAAGATTGTTCCACTAGGCCCTCTAACATCTCCTCCACATAATGCTGAAAACACAAAGAAGTACAGTCATATTATCAGCCACAGAAACAGAGTCAGAGACTGAACAAATCTACCGCCTCTCTTGAAATAGGATAAATCTGACTCTTTGCCAAAGGTTCTTCCTAGTAATAACAAGAATTTGTAAAGACATCTTCCAATACTAGGAATCATTTCCATCCATTGCAAAATTAGAGAAGAAAAAGGTATTTAATAGCTTGAGAGTCTCAGTGCTAGCCCCAAGAGAATGTAGCACAAATTTCCACATTTGAATTTGTAGTATGAACTTATCTTATACATATCTAATTATTAGTAACATTTTCATAAATTGATTGTAAATTAAACATGAGTAATTAATTGTTTAGAAACCCCTCCTATTAAGGATTAAGAAAATGCATTGTTAATTACACAAAATTGTTTCAAATAGGTTCCTAAAGGGAGAAGCCTTATTCTGTATGGGATTCTTTATAAAACAGTGGATGTTAACTGTGAAATTTGAGAAGGCTGTATTTGCACTTCTGCATTTCTCTAGGAAATAGCATGGGCAGCAAGGAGTTTAGTGGGATGGCAGATTTATAAGTTCATGTTACAAGATAATAAAAATAAATAAATGTTCATGAAATGAGGTAAAACATTTTAAAATTTGATTAAATATTCATTTATTCAAGAATGAATCACAGTTTACAACATCTTTTACCATATTCAACACCAGTGTTTACTGTACGTCAGACAATATTATGGTATTAAAAGTTAGATGAGACTAAGATACAGCCCAGTAAGGATTTATATGCTAGTGGGAGCAGAGGAAATGTTGCCTCTTAATTTTATTCTCCTTGGAGAGGCTAAAGTTCTTCATTACAGACAGGGATAGGAGCAAACATGAATGCAGCATGCACCTCATCTGCTTTGATCCTTCCTCTGTTTACCAGGGATACCCAAAAAATTAGTTTTGGCTTTGTTCTCTTCCATGATTTCTTCCAAGTAGCAATACTGACTATGAGAAGAAGTGAGGCAATCTGGCTCCAGTTCTACACTGACCTGAGCAGAAGTAATAAGTCCACAGTTCCTAAACATAATTAAGCATACAAGCTTGGACTTACATATTTATGCAAAATTAAAAACCATTCCTTCCTTTATGACTTCTTTTACTCCACCCTGGTTCTTGACAAGTACCATCATAAAAATATGTGAAGTTTGGTAGCCTAGGCTCTTGTTTAGAGTCTACATTATCTTTTATTGGTAATTATTCTTACTGAAACTTTCCATTTCTTTTCATTTAAAAAAAGCCGTATAGTAACACAATAAAGATAAAAACAAAGAAATAAACAAAAAGAAAAAAAAAGGCATATTCTTTTGTGATTAGTATAAAAGCTATTTATATCACTTCCACTATATTTTGCTGCTAATGGTGGGGTTAACTTGGTTTTACTCTCCTTGTAATTCTTAGATTATCTTTACTTATGCCCATTTATTTCTAAAACAAGACAAAAGAAAAAATACAACATAGTATGAATTTGTTGAGTGAAATGTGATGAGTAAATATGCTCTCCTGTATTAAAAAGCCTACAATCTCCATTTGAAAAGACTATATCTCAAACAGCTAGAATAAATCTTCTCAGTGAACAGAAAGATCAAAATTAAGAGCAGTAAATTAGGATAGAAAACACAAAAAGTAATAAAAAAAAA
>JAQZBX010055077.1:0-18501 GCA_029593785.1 Cabassous unicinctus | reverse complement strand
AACCCGGAACCTCCTATGCAGGAAGCAGGAGCTCAATTGCTTGAGCTACATCCGCCCCCCTGCAGTACAAAATTTTAATCTGTTCAAACTAACTCTTCAAAGATTTACATCTAACTCTTACCTACATTTACAATTCATCAGGAAAAGAAAGTTCATTGATGAAAAATTTTTTTATTTATCCCCATATTGTTGGTCTTTACAAAAGTAAAATAAGGGAATTAAAAAAAAAAAAAAAACCAGCTCAGAGGAAGAAAGGAATGGGGAAGGGTGGGGAGAGGGATAAAACAAGCCAATTTAGACCAAATGTAACTGTGATAAAAGGCCTCACAAGAAGAAAGAGGTTCCATACAACTGCCTGACAAAAGCTGTATTAAGATGCTAAAATGCAATTATGCAAAACAAAAACTAAATAAAAATAATATATTTAGACAACAAAAAATATAAATCAATGCAAAAACTTAGAAATACTAAAGGTTAAAAAAGCATTATCTATGGCATATAAAGTAGTCAAAATATAGAACACAAAGGACATGAATAAAATTAATGAAGATTCAATTTTGATAAACCCAAATTTTATAATTTAAAGCAGAGCAGATTTGCCAAAAAATTAATAAAGCTTTGGTTTGAGGTCCTTCGTCTCCACAGATGCCTTTTTTTCTCATTCTAAACAGATACCCATCTACAAAGTTTACATAATTTTGTATAATTTCTTTAAAAGTATAAGCTTTAGGCCCCTTACCACTTGGATCTGTCCCTGCATTAAAGAAAGAGAATACCTTCCCTAGTGTATAAAAGTTACAAAATCTGCTCAGATTTAAAATTTTTAAAACTAAAATTTCAAATTAAATAAACTAACAAACAGATCTCTGGGCATAAAATGCCAGAAACTAAAGCAAAAAACAAACAAACACAGAAATACACAAGGATTTCAAATCATAAACATAACAATAAATTCAAATGAGACAAGTTTTAATTTAGAAAATTAAAATATGATTTCAACAAATATCAAAATTACTAGCATAGCATTCACAGGTGAATTCAAAATTTTGAATGTGTTCATTTTATGGCTGAATAATAATCCACTGTGAGTGAAAAGAGGTACCATCTAGATGATGGGAAAGACTGGAAGTCAATTTATGACATAATAGGCTTGAGATAACTATGTAGATATTTTAAATAAATAGTTGATCAGTGGATTGGCACTCAGAGGAAAGCTCTGGACTGAAGATAAAACCTGGTCTTCTTTCAACTTTTGCAAACAAAGAGAACACCCAATATTAGGAGATACTCAAATTATAGGGGACTTTGTCCTAGCGATAGACCACATACGTTTAAAATAACATTTGCACAAATTATTCTTTGAAATATTGTTTTTAATACCATAGATTGTAAATCACCTAAATAGGCATTGAGAGGAGAGGGGATAAATATATTACAATATGCCAGTAAATGGGACATTACATAGTTGGTAAAAAGGATAGGACTTTATAAAAAGAATTGTATACAAGGGACAATGTTTAGTGAAAAAAAAGGTGCAGAATTAAATTAAATGGGGGGAGGGAGGGAGAGAGAAAGAGAGAGAGAGAGAAAGCAACTAACTAAAAGATTTTAGAAAACAATTAAACCCAAAGGAAAACAGAACAAAATAATTTAGGATAAATACAGGATCTATTCATTGGTAGCACTAACAATTAATTTAAGAGTTGGTTCGTTAGGGGGTTAAAAGCCCTACCATTCTCAAAAATCTACCTGAGACTAGGCCTTTGAGTCCCTGAAAGGGTATAGGCAGTATATTGCATTTGGTGACACTCAAAAAAAAAAGAAAATGTTCAGGGGAGTGGGTGAAGCTCAGTGGTTGAGCACCTACTTCCCATGCACAAGGTCCCAGGTTCAATTCCTGGTACCTCCTTTTAAAAAAACAACAACAAAAAGTTCAGACAATATAAATATTCAAAAGGAAAAAGAGCTGTAACAAAAATAAGACACTCTGACACACTAATATATATAACCTAATACTTAAGCTTAAATTGAGAAGTTTAATTCAGGCAATATTTTCACACTGAAATTTTAAAAAGAAAAACATATAATTAACACGCAAAGCTGACAGCTCAATAAAACGAAATAGGAGACAAAATGGCCAAAGACATCTAAGAACTATCAACAAAATGAGTATCTAGAATTAATGAAATCAATAAGTAGTAAATTCAGATTTTTAAAGAACAAAATTTAAAACTTTTCAAGAAACATGAAAATGGTAATATCATCCAATTCATTCTACAAGCCAACTATGATCCCCACAGGCTTTTATGTACCCAAAAAATGGAAATAAGAAACACAAAACATATAAAATAATATAACAATGAAACAAACAAGAAATGTGCCAGGTAAAATGATAGTGTATAAAATTCCTTGGTGTGCTGAATAAATATACCCTAATGAAAATGAAACATATCTGAGGTATGTAACAACAGTCAACATTAAAAGATACTATGGAGAGTGGATATGGCTCAAGCAGTTGAGCGCCTACCTCCCACATGGGAGCCTCCTAAAGAAAACAAGCAGACAACAAACAAAACAAACAAAAAAAGAGCAGACAATGAGCAAAACAGACAAGGGAGCTAACAACAAAAAAAAGATACTATGCTTTGGTGATGTTCTTTCATAATATGCAACAAATGTTTCAAAACAGTGCAAAGTATTGGTGGTGGGATGATGTATGGGAGCCATTTATGATTTTACACATTTGTTCTGTAAGTTCACAACTTTTACTATACACTTGTGCTTATGAATGTTCATTTATGAATGACATACTTCAATAAAAATTTTTTAAATGAAAAAAGATACATTAATTGTTAATAAAAACAAACAGAACCCATTTCCAAAAATGCCAAAAGAGCATCTAATAAAATCGCATTGCTAATAACATTAAATAAAACCATTAATAATATATTTATTTAATATAACATCCAAAAATTTTTAAAAATCATTATCCATGATATACAAACAAGAGTTTGCTTTAAAAGACTGTAGTTATTATTATAAATATAAGAATGCTCTTCTTTTACTCAGTGCTAAGAATATGGTAATACACAGGAAAATTAAAACTAATATAACTTACAGATGATAGTTAACAGTAATATTGTAATATTTTGCAGCAATGGCAAAAGATATTTCAACACTAAGGAACAACAATAGGGGGATATAAGTAGGTATGGGATTTTTCCTTTTGGAGTAATGCAAGCATTCTAAAATTGACTGAAGTGATGACAGCACAATTCTGAAATGAAAATGAGAGCCACTGAGTATACACTTTGAATGGATTGTACAAAGCATGGGGCTGTATAACACAGGGAATCCAGTGGTGGAAGATGGGCTGTGGTTAACAGGACAAATATGAGAATGTTCTCCCACGAATGATAACAAATATATAATACTAATATAGGGTGTGTTAATAATTGGGAGGGTTGCGGGGGGGGAAATACACCAAATGTAAGATGTTGTCTATAGTTGGTAATATTTTGACGCTGCTTTTTCGTAGCTTGTAACAAATGTTTCAAACAATGCAAGGTGTTGGTAGTGGGGAAATATATGGGAGGCTTGTATGATGATATGTATGTTTGTTTTGTAAGTTCACAACTTTTACTGTACACTTACCATTTATGTATGTTCACATATGAATGATATACTTCAATAAAATTTTATTTGAAAAAAATGGAAAATACAGCACACAATACCCATGATAAAGAAGCAAGAGTCTGCTTTAAAATCAGAAACAAAACAAGGACATCTATGTTTTGCTTTAACTATTTTGTTATTTTTAAAGTTCTGACCAAAGCAATACAACTCAATATAGAAATAAGACATAAATATTAAGAGAAGCAACAAAAGAAAAGGCAAGGCATGGACTAGGAGAAAACATTTTTCTGAATATACTAAGAATCATTACAACTCAAGAAAAATAAGCAACCCAATTTTTAAAATATGCAAGAGTCAAACGGACACCAAAGATGTACAAATGGTCAATATGCACATGAAAAGATGTTCAACATCATTAGTCACTGGGAAAAGTAAAGTAAAACCACAATGAGATACCACTACACACTCATTAGATTGGCTAAAATACCATCTCTGGGTAAAGACCCAGAGTAACTGGAATTTCCCACAAGGTTGGTGGGAATATAGAATGGTACAACCATTTTATAAGAAACTTCCAAACTGCCTTCCAAAGTTAAACATACACTTACCATATCATCCAGTAACCCACTCCTTGGTATTTAGCCAAGATAAATGAAAATATATGTCCATAAAATGACTTGTACATGAATATTCAGAGCAGCTTTATTCATAAAACCTAAAAACTGTAAACAATCCAAACGTTCCATCAACAGGCAAACAGATAAATGTGGTACAGAACAATAAAAATAAACAAACTACTGAAACAAGCATTATTGTGGATAAATCTCAAAAACATTATGCCAAGCAAAATATCCCAGACACAAAGAGTACATACTGTATAATTCCATTTATATAAAGTTTGAGAACAGGCAAACCTAAACTATGATAAAAGTCAGCACAGTGTTTACCTTTGGAGGCTACTGACTAGGAAGGGGCAAAAGGGACCTTTTTGGCATAATGGAAATGTTCTGTATCTTAATTGTGCTGACAGCTACACAAGGGTATACATCTGTCAAAACTCATGTAACTATACATTTACTGCATTTAACTTACACCTCAATAAAGCTGATTTCTTAAAAAGTATTTTAAAAGGAACAAAAACACCAATATTCACATAACATGAATGCATCTATAAGAGCCAAAAGGTATCAACTAAAATACTGTAAGAACAAAAGTATGGTAAATTAGCTGGATACAATACTCAAAACTCACAATTACTGCAAACATATGCATAAAAATAAATTAAGGTCTTTATTTCATCTACAAAAAAAAAAGTTACTGATAATTTTAACAAGGCCCTAAATCCAGGGTCAGCAAAAGTTTTCTGTAAAGGGCCAGATAGTTAATATTTTAGTTCTTCAGGCCATGCAGAGCCTCTGTTGCATATTCTTTGATTTTATTTGACAATAATTTTAAAATGTAAAATCTTAGCATCTTAGGCCCTACAAAGGAGGCTATAGGCTATGGGCTGCAGTTTGCCAGCCCCTGCCAAAAATAAAGGGAAAAAAAGCTATACAATGTTCCTAAGTATGAATGCTAAACATCTTGAAATATAAACTTCTCTAAGATATTTTCTGATTTAATATAACCCAAACATATTTTTTAAATTGACCCTGAGAGCTGATGTAGCTCAAGTGGTTGAGCACCTGCTTCCCATGTACGAGGTTCCGGCTTCGATCCCTGGTACCTCCTAAAAACAAACAAACAAATGAAAAAACCAACTCTCATTGGGGAGCAGATGTAGCTCAGTGGTTGAGCTCCTGCTTCCCATATACGAGGTCCTGGGTTCAATCCCAGGTATGCATGTATGTATGTATAAATAAATAAATAAATAGACCCTAAATCATATCTGATTATGAAAAAGAGTAGGAGCAAGTTAGGAAAGGAAAACTAACCTTGAAATAAAATTATCAACAGGGGAATCCCTAATAATTTTGATGTACCTTTTCTATAATCTAAAACCTCTTTAAAATAAAGTTTACTATATTAAAAAAAAAAAAGAAAATAAAATTATCTGTTGCAAAATACTAACAATACTAGCATTCAAATCAGGACTAGGACAAAAATATCAGCTACCACTGCTAGGGGCTAGAGACCAAATTCTTCTTATTTTGTAGATAATATGACTGAACAATCCAAAAGAATCAACTGAAAAATCTTTAGGACTAATGGAAGAGCTCAGAAAGAGTTCAGAAAGGTAGATGGTTACAAGATACACATAGGGACATCAACAGCTTTATCAAACATCAGCACTATATCAAATGAAAAAAAAAAAGATGTGGGGGTAGGGGGTATCATCACCTAATAACAAAATCTACAAAATCCTGGAATAACTCTAACAAAGAAATTATGTAAAATCTATATGAAAAAATAAAACAGGGGAGTGGATGTGGCTCAAGCAGCTGAACACCTGCCTCCCACATGGGAGGTCCCAGGTTCGGTTCTGGGTGTCTCCCAAAGAAAACAAACAAACAAACAAACAACGAGCAGACATTGAGCAAAAACAATGATCAAACAGATGAGCCATCTCGGGTGTGGTGGGGGGGGGGAATAAAACTGTTATTAACAGATTTTTTAAACCTAATTAATTAGAGGGTCAACCCATGTTCCCGAATAAGACTCAATGTTGTTAAAGATACCGAAACCATCCATATTAAACTAATAATTCAATGCAATTCTAATCAAAATCCCAATGTGATTTTGTAACTTGGCAAATTGATTCTAAAGTTCATCTGGAAGGGTAAGTGCACCAAAACTATACTTTCTTCAGCAAAAGAGGAACTTTAAAAACTCGTGAAAAATATAGGACAGAAGGGGGGTTTCACAGTAAAATGTACCATAAACTTCAGCAGGTAACACAGTACAAAATAGATAAAATCAGAAGAAAAAAAAAACATTTTTAATCCAAGACCAATCTTGTAGATATAGAAATTTATTGTATGCATTACAAATCAGTGGAATATAAATGGACAATTTTTTAGCTGTGCTGGGAAATGGACTTTTCATTTATTTAGGGAAAAAACTGCTAGAGTCCCATCTCAAGCCACACAAAATATAAACACCAGAGGTGGGGGTAGGAAAATCCTAAGTTAAAATCTAAACTATAAAAGTACTAAAAGAAAACCTAGGGGAATGTTTTTATAATCTTGAGGCAGGACTGGCCCTCCTAAAAAAAAGCATAAAACCCAGAAGCCTTTAAAGGAAAAGACAGTTATGACCTTATAAAAAGGTGAAACCACATGGCAGGAGCAAAATTAAAAGACAAATGGCATTTTTAAATGGCATATAAAAGAGTTCTTGTGAAACTCTTAGGATGATAAACACCAAACAAAAATGAGGAAAGGATATGAATAAGCAATTCATGGAACAAGATTAACAAAAGATAATAAACATCAAACATATAAAAAGATATTTGATTTCACTGGTGATCCGGGAAATGCAAATAAATCAATGAAATAGCATTTTTCTTCTTCACATTGGCAGAAATTCTAAAGACTAATATCAACAAACCTATAAGACAGGTATTACCATCATTCCAATTTCCAAAAAAAGGAAACTGAATTTTAGAGATATTTAATCACTATGGGGGGATTGAATCATGTCCCCCATAAAGACATGGTCTAGTCTTTTGTTGTTTTTTTTTTTAGGAGGTACCAGGGATTGAACATGGGACCTCGTACACGGGAAGCAGGAGCTCAACCACTGAGCTACACAGACTCCCCCATGATCAAGTCTTAATCCAAGATCCTGTGGGTGTGAACCCACTTGTAAAAAGGACCTTTGAAAATGTTACTATCATTAAAGTGTGGACTCATTTGTGAACAGGATCTTCAAAGATCCTATTACCATGAAGCCAAATTGAACCACGGCAGGCCTTAATCAATATGACTGGTGTCCTTTATAAGGAAGAGGAAATTCAGGCTCAGAGGGAGCCACAAGGATAGACCAAAAGACAGGCTGCCACATGATAGAGGCAGACATGTAAGCCCAGGAGCCCCAGGGACTGTGACAAGCCAGCACCAGAAAGCTGCAGCCTCCAGGAGAAAGCAGGGCCTGTTGAGACCTTGATTTTGGGCTCCTGGCCTCCAAAACCATGAGGCAATAAATCCCTGTTCTTTAAGTCAACCTTTTGTGTGGTTTTTGTCACAGCAGCCCTGGCAAACCAAGACACCATGTCAAGATCACACGGCTACTTAGTGGTGCCTAGATCTGAACCTGTTTTTAAAATGTACAGGCATGGAAAGATGGTCATTATACACTGATAAATGAAAAAAAAGGAAAGGTACACAATCCAATGAATAGTATGATCTTGTTGTGGGAGAAGATACATATAGGCATTGTATTGAATACATATACACAAATTTGTTTAGCCATAGAAAAAAGTCTGGCAACATCCTGAAATGTTATCAGCGGTTACCACTAGAAAATGAAAATGTAAACAGGAAGGTGGAGCAGGAACCTTTTATATACTTTTTACTTTATATACTTGTGTATTGTTTACATCTGTTGCAAATGAAAAGGTAAAAATTTGGCATGTTTAATGAATTTTTCATAAATATTTCACTCAGTTTTTCAAGTGATTAACAAAAAAGTGCATAAACATAGTATCACTGGAGCAAAGCAGAAACCAAGAAATAGATTCCTTAAAAAGATATAAGAATCTCTTCATAGAAAATAAAAGAATTACATATCAAATCTCAAGAGAAGTGTTCTTTTTCTAAGCTTTAAATGATAGAAGAAATCTTAATTTATACTATAACGCATTTCACACACATGAAGGAAACTAACTGAAGTAAATACAAAAGACATATAATGCTGAGACACATGCATAGCTTTTTAAAATAAGAGGCTTATTGATAAACGGGCAAAGACTATGGACAAATCATATGAGAAAATATGTAACAGTTAAAATAAGAATTCAAACTCTTTAGAAATCATAACAATGCAAATCAAACTTCAAGTAACATTTAAGATTAATTAGCAAATTTACATACAACTTTTCTCTAATTATAAAATGACCACTGTAGAAAATTTTATAAAAGTATAAAGAAAATCACTCCTAAATGAAAACATTTCTTCCCATTACTTTTTCAATTAAGGATGAAAAACGGGACAAGACTAATAAACCATTTTATATTTTCTTCATTTAAATCGCATTATATGCAACTTGCTATGTCATTGTACATATTTTTAAAATCATTTTTCATAAGCTGTCTTGAACTGCACTAAGTCTACTACAGCAGTGAAGTATATTTTTAATCTATTTAGGAAACTTCTAGCATATCATTATTATTACTATTATAAATCATGTCATGATAAATATCATTGTATATAGATCTTTTATGGTTCCTTACGCATATCCTGACTATAAATCCTTGGAGGTGTAATAATCAAGTCAAAAGATATGAACATAACTTTCATGCTAGGCTATTACTATTAATAAATAATACCATGTATGCTATAGACCAGTTAGTGATAATAGTATGATGGTGTTTTCTCATCTGCAACAAATGTTCTACAACAAGGTACGGTGTTGGTAGAGGGGTGATGCAGGGAATTCTGCACATTTTACATGATTGTTTTGTAAGCTCACAACCTCTCTAATAAAACTTAATAAATTATTAAATAAATAAACAATACCAAACATACTCAAGAAATCTATACCAATTATATTCCCTAAGTATTCTTGGCAGCACTAAATTTTTAAAAATTATTTTTCCCTATTATGGAACATATTACATGTTCAGTAAGGGAAACCCAGACATGGGAAAGAAAAAAAAATAAAATAAAGTCATCCATAATTCCATCATCCAGGGATTTTCACTCTCAATTTAATTCAGGCCTTCTTTTTTCTACGGATATATAATTAAACCTGTATTGTACTATGTACTTGGTTTTAAAATCTGCTTTTGCCCCCCTACTTGATGCGCATTCCCTCTTGCCAAGTAGTTTTTTAAAATTAATCTTAATGACATGGACCATTATTTAACCCATCTTTATTACTGATCATATAGGTATTTCCAAAATTTTGTATATGAATTTTTGCAGATATAGAAAATTGCTTCATCAGGAAAAATTCCTTAAAAAATAAATACAGGGTCAAAGTTTATGAAATTTAAGATTGATTCAGTTTGTTGATTTTACAATTTCAACAGCAATGTAAGACTGTCCCATATCTCCATACCTTTACCTACAATAGGCAACCTTTTATTAATATTTGCCAATTTGCATTTTTTAACTCAATGAGGGATAATTATTGAAAATGTTTACATGATTTTTTTAATTGTCTGCTCATGCCTGTTGCCATTTTTTCTAGTAAGAATTAAGTATTGTTTGTATCAACAAGATATATATATATATATATATGCAATTCTGATATGCCCTGTAATGTAACCGATTAAACTACTGATATGAATAAAACTTTTTTGAAAAGTTGCATACATGCACACACATAACAGATTATCTTGTCTCCTATTTTTAAAAAAATATTTAATTGGGCTCCCACCAAATTCTCCCTTGCTTCTACAAGTCTCCTGTATTTTAATCATAGCCATATGACTATCCTTTCCAAGCCTCTAGGAGAGAAAAAAAAGTATCATTATTCCTGCCTGGCTTTTTAATCCTTCAGTTTTTAGTAGAGATCCGGTCTTCTCCCACCCTCTCAATGGTCCTTGCCATCGACTATACCTTCTCTATATCTTTCGTATCACATTAGCTCTTTTTCCTCAGCATATAAAAAAGAAAAGGGAAACGGATGTGGCTCAAGAGGTTTGGTGTCCGTCTACTACACGGAGGGACCGCAGTTCAATCCCTGGGACCTCCCGGTAAATTAATTAATTAATTTTTTTAAAAAAGGAAACTTTTTCTAAATTTAAAAACACATGTACCTTCCACTTTAACCTTCTTTCTTTCTCATCAATCAACACTGTTCTTGACCTCCCATTCAGTGCAATCTGGCTTCTATTTACATCATTCCATTAATACTGCTCTGTTACCTATTCATGCAAATCCAGCCTTGAAATTTCCACCATTAGATTGCTTCACCAAACTAATACCATGACCCTGTTGAATATGCATTGCTGTTCCTGAAGCTCTTCTCTTAGTTTCTGCAACAGCTAACACAATTATTGTCTCCAGTTCTCCGGTAGGTTCTTTTCAGTTACCTTGTTCCTTTCCTCTTCCTACCGCCTTTTCAATGACAGTTTTCCAGAGTTCCTTCTTGGGCCATGATGACTTCCTTAACATGGGAGACCTCATGTACAACAGCCATCTTCAACAATCATCTATTACTTTTGACTCCCAAATCTATCTTTCTGCCAGGATCTCTTTCTATATTACTGTTCTAGTTATAAAAAGGGGTGTATGCCTTCACGTAGCTACCCCTAAAGCATAAACTCAATAAGTACAGAACTGGGGAGGGTGATGGAAGAATAGGTGTAACATGGGGCATTTTGGGGACACTGAAAATGTTCTGCATGATATTGCAATGACGGATACAAGCCATTACACATTTTGTCAAAACCTATAGAATTGTGCAATGCAAAGTGTAAACCATCATATAAACTATAGATCATGCTTAGTAGCAATGCTTCAATATGTGTTCATCAATTGTAACAAATGTACCACACTAATGAAAGATGTTGTTAATGGGGGAAAGTGTGGGAGGGGGAGAGGGGTATATGGGAATCCCCAATATTTTCAATGTAACATTTATGTAATCTAAAGCTTCTTTAAAAATAAAATTTTTTTTCAAAAAAAAAAATAGGTACAGAACTAAATTCATTATAAAAATAACCTGAATGACATAATTTGCAATGTGAATCAAGAGTCATAAAAATTACCACTTTTTTTTTTAAGCTAAGAATCTAAAATCAAGAGAAATAAAAACAAAATTAAACTTTTGGAGAAAATAATTACAGACTTACTCAATATAACAAAAGACAGGTAGATAGATAGATAAATAGATAGATAGACAGACAGACAGACAGACAGACAGATTAGATAGACAGATAGATAACAGAACCAAAAAAACGTTTGCTTCCAGGAAGTTGTAGCAGAGATACTTTTACATATTACTCCTGTTAAGTACCACTAAAAATCCTTGACATTCTATATAAAATAAACATAAGATTATGAAAGCTGGAGAGAAAAGGGGAGACTGGCTAATTCAGAATCCAAGGCATGACACTGTGGTGAGTCCCCATGTTTTCTTTTTGCCACATCTATCCTAGAATTGGAATTGAGGCTGGTAACCCTGAAACACCAATGGGCACAGACCAAAAAAAGCCCGAACAAAAGTCTGCTCTCTCTAGTCAAAGGACCAAGAAAGGGACAGCCAAGTAAGATAAGAAACTTTCAGACAATAACCACTCTACTATAGCAAACACCACAGAAAAAGTGTGGTCCCACCCATACCAGCAAAAGTTCAATGGTGAGCCTGAAGATAAAGATAAAGTCTATAAATAAAGCTATAAGGACGTAACCAAAACCCCACTATGGTGATGTCAGAGAACGCCAACTAGGAAGCCAGAACCTTCAACTCCACCACTGCTAATGAAGCCCCCAATTATGGTTTCAATGGCGACCACATGGGGAACCTGGACTTCCATCCCCACCCATCAGACAAGGAATGGTCCCTCTCTTGGCTTTCAATGGAGGCCAAGTGGGGAAGATAGGTGTCTACTGATACCTGGCAGTAAGAAGGCAGGGCCTCCCTTCCCTTGCCAGGGCAGTGTCAAAACAAAACAAAAAAACTAAAACAGAAGGTTTAACTGAGATCCAGAATCACAGATCAAAACATGAAAATATCCAGGTTTCAACGGAAAAATCCAAGAACCAGGAAGATCTTAAACTGAATGTCAAAAGACAATCAACTGATGCTAATACCCGAGATGACAAAAATGTTAGAATTATTTGACGAAGATATTAAAGCAGTCCTGATAAAAATGTTTCAACAAGTAATTACAAACACACTTCAAACAAAGGAAATAGAAAGTTTCAGCAAGGAGATTGAAAGTCTCAGCATAATAAATAAATAAATAGAAGACACAAAGAAGAATCAAATGCAAATTTTACAAAGCCAAAATGCAAAACCAGAACAAAAAGCTCAGTAATTGATCTCAACAGCAAAATGGAAAGGAGAGAGGAAATAATCAGTGAAATGGAAGATGGAACAACAGAAGTTACCTAATCTGAATACAGAGAAAATAGACTGGGGGAAGAAAAATGAACAGAACCTCAGGAACTTGTGGGACTATCACAAAAATATCTAACATTCATGTCATCGAAGTACCAGAAGAGGAGGAGAAATTTAGAAAAAGTACTTGAAGAAATAATGACTGAAAGCTTCCTAAATTTGGTAAGACACATAAATGTACATATTCAAGAAACTGAGCAAATCCCAAACAGGGAAAATCCAAAGAAATCCATGCCAAGACACATAACAATTAAACTTGTAAAAATTAAAGACAAAGAAAAAACATTGAAAGCAGTCAGAGAAAAACAATACCTACCTATAGAGGGAAGTCAGTTAGAATGAGACAGATTTCTCACCAGAAACCATAGAGGACAACGGAAATGGCACAATATTTTTCAGGTGCTGGGGTAAAAAAAAGAAAAAGAAAAAAAAAAAAAAAATCAACCCAGAATCTTATACCTAGCAAAAAAAGATTCTTTGGGAAAGATGGGGAAATCAAGATATTATCAGATGAAGGAAATCTAAGAGAATTTGTTTTCAAAAGGCCTACCCTAAAAGAATGGCTAAAGGAACCAAAAGGAGATGATAAAAGAAGGAACCTTGGAACATCAGGAAGAAGCAACATAGGTAAGTCAAAATATGGATAAATACAAGAAGTTTTCCTTCTCCTCTTGAGCTTTTTACATTATGTTTTACAACAAAAATCATAGCATTGTCTGATGTGGCTCTAAATGTGTGTTGAGGAAATTTTTAAATAATTATCAACAGAGGAGAGCATAGGGATGTAAAGGGAAGTAAGGTTTCTATACTTTGCTCAAACTGGCAAAATGACAGCATCAATAGAGTATAAGTTATGTGTATATAATATAATACCTAGGACAGTCACTAAAAAAGCTAAAAGCCCTCAAGTATTTTTATTATTCCCACCATAATGAGGAGGAAATTGAGGCTCAGAGTTCCATAAAAATATAGATACAAGTAAATTGTGAATATGGAACTCAATCCCAAAGTCCTCTGGCTCCAAATTTTATTCTTTTCTTATTACATTAAACAGGGCTCTTAGAATTAAAAATTCAAAAATGTGGATAGGAAAAAATTATACTTTTATTTTCCCTAACCTCTAACTGAATTTTAGCTTTTCCTTCAACAAATCACCATAGCAGTACCTATGACTGTTACCAACTGAAAACAGGTATTTTCATATAGCATTTATTGCAGATAAATCAGAATAGCATTTACAATTATGAGTTAGAGGAGGAATTTTGAGTTTAATATCTTGATAACTGTACTTAAATGTAAATGGCTTCCTTTATAATCCTATGTACTTTATTTTATTCATTTTCAAAACAGTACTCTGAAAGGTACACAGGCTTCACCAGACTGCCAGAAGAGTGCCTTCCACACAAAACAGTTGAGAACTCTTGCATGTAGACATTTCCTAAATTCTATTTAACAAGTCTTAACCAAAGGTCCCACTGGCCACTAGAATAGGAAGGATGGCTCTGCTTGAGAAGACACCAGAGAAAGAATACCTATCAAATTAACCCATGCCAGAAGGAAAACACCTTTTCAAATTCTCAAAAATTAGTACTACAGGAGTCTAGCCGTTAACATCTAACTGAGAATCCATCCCAAATCATCCAGGGACCCCCAATTTACATCGTGAGTTAATTTGCAGGTAATCTCTAAAGAAGAGATACTCAAACCTCTAAATTCAAGAACAAGAGCATTTATTCCATCTTTCCCCAGTTTTCTACCTCTTATCCACCCCATCCACTTTCTCTTAAACACACATTAAAATATGAAACCTAAAGATGCCCCTAAATCAGATTTTTCACCAATTTCTTTACTGAAAATTTAGCAAAATTTAGTGAGTACATACTTTCACATGCTTGCTGGAAGAACACAGAATTCCTTTTCTCTCTACCATCCCATCTCTCTAAAAAGCTTTAAGTCTTTAGACAAATAACCACCAACAGCGTTTTTTTCTAATCCCATCATCATCCAAATTTGAAAATAAGATTCCTTTCATCCACAAGGCCACCAAAAGGGTAACACATTCTTAAAACAAATAAATAATGCCCTCCAAAAAAAACAAAAATTCAACTCTTGATGAAAATGTTCTCAGTCCAAAAGCTACCCACTTTATAAATAAGTAAATTTCATAAGCAAACAGAGTACAGGTCTAGCATACGGCATGCTAGATTTTCTTTTCATCTTTACCTCACACCCACCTAAAACCACAGATGTGAGGATTCATTTTGTAGATCTACAAATAGTGTTAAGAATTTTGTGCTGGGAAAAGTTATAGACATCATTTCTTCATACAGGAAATTTAAGGCAAAATTAATCATCGGTTCCAGTAACCACCAAGATGAAATCACACACTGTGTACTATGGAGAAATCTTCAGACACCATGTGTAGCTATTTTGAAAGCAAATTACAATGCACACACATACACTTATAAACATACATTCACACAAAACAGTTTTACCCACAAACCCTAACAAAAACTTTTTACTATAGTAAGAATTGTACTCGTTATATTTGTTGTTTGAGCAGACAGGAAAAAAACAAAAAATAGTTTCTCACCCTGAAGGAAAACCCCAAAGAATACATACACTTGTGTCTTGTCAACCAAGTCATGATACTTTAACATCAAATGAAAGGCTAAAAGTTTCCATTTGATTATATATTTAAGTCAATTCAGAGTACATTCTCTATTTTTAATTAAATATAAAATATCTCAGAAGATATTACGAAGAAAAATAAAAATATCTGTGTACCCATCCCCCAGCTTATGAAATAAAACACTGACTACATGATTAAAAACCTGTGTATATATCTTGATAATCACATTCCTATCTTTTCTCTCCCCAACGCCAGGAAATAAATATGTTGAATTTCGCATTTATCATTCTCATGCATTTATCCTTATAAACAGTGGTATTTATAGAATGAATACCTCAGTCTTTCTAAGCTAAATTTTAGAGGTGATACCATTACATATCTTTGGCCCCATATTAGCTTTCATCAGTAGCCATATTAGCAGTTTTAGTAGAAACATGGTAAAAGGTCAAAAGCATCCCTTTGGTAAAACCTCATTTACTCTTCCCTTTCCTACTCTTACCAAATCAGTGTTCTTCTCATACCAAAAACACAAGTCACATAACAAAAAATTTCATTTAGAAAATTAGTATCTATCACCCTTTTCAGCTTCCCTCTAATATACATTTTGTTCCAATTTAATATTGATCATGTTCCTAGTCAATGTAAGCACAGATATTATAACCAAAACAATAAGACATTTCAATATTGTACAGAAAGATGTACAAAGACAATTTTAAAACTTAAAAAAAAAAAAGACAAACTACAACCAACAATTCAATAAATAGAGTAAGTTCATGTACCATAGGATTTTAGAATCTGGTGGACCTTAAATATCATCTATTTCAGCTCCTTCATTTTATAGATGAAGAAAGCCAGGCCAATAAAGTGCAGATCTTTTTACTGAATAAAGATAATGTAGTAACCTGGGGCTTTTCCCCCTTAAAGAAAATAATAACACCATGTAAGAATTCTTTGGGGATATTAAAAAAATATTCACGTGACATATGTAAATTGGAGACAGCAAAAGTAATAAAAAAGAAGGAAAAAGAATGAGAAAAGAGTAAAGAGAAACAGACACAACCACAAAGGCTAAAATTTATGTACACCTTGCAGATACCACCTTAATTAAGTGAACAGATTTCATATCACCAGTAATGGAACTAAGAGACAACATGTGCTTCTGATATGATGCACTGGAGAAACACACAACAATAACTTCTGTGACATTTCTGCCAAAGATAAACAATTTTATTTCAATAAGAAAACATCAGAAAAACTCAAATTGTGGGATATTTTACAAAATAATTTTAAGACAAAGACATGAAAGTGGAGCGTGTGTAGCTCAGTGGCTGAGTGCCTGCTTCACATGTACAAGGCTCTGGGTTCAATCCCTGCCACCTCCTTAAAAAAAAAAAGACATAACAAATATATGCAACATGCAATCCTGGATGGGATCCCTGGGCCAGAATTTTGTTTCTTTTTTACTCTAACAGACATTAGTGAAATATGAATAAAGTTAGAGAACAGTACTGTAATATTTTTATTTTGAAAACCACACTAAGGTTATATAAAATACTCTCTCTCTCTTTTGTTCTTTAGGAAATAAACACTAAAGGGATATCATTTCTGCAACTTATTTTTAAAAGGGTCAGAAAAAAATACACAGAATACTACTATGGGAGCACATGGGAGGGGCACCCAGTGCACAACAAAACCTGAGTCAGGTCTAGAAAGATGACTAAGATTTAGTCAGATAAAAGAGCATTTTTGGTGAAGGATACAGCTTCAGTAAAGTCATGGATATATGGCATTTCACAGAGATTGTGAATAAGTGTGACCAGACAATGCTTCTCCAAACATAAGAGTTTAAATAGGCCATGTGAGAGTAGGAATTTCAAATAGAGAAGGGGCAGGTGTGACAGCTAATTCTGGAATCAAAGCAGGTCTGGGGGCTGCCAGGTGGGGGAAGGAGCCATAGGCAGAGCAGAATTTGCAGGAGGAATGGGAATTGGGTCACAGGCAGGCAAGAGGAGGACGCAGTGAGAGAGGCAAAGGGGTCCTTTAAAACATCACACCCTATTCAATCCCAGCTTTCCTAATTTAAACTAAATAGAAAATGCTACATGATATCATTTTACAAATATTGATATGTATTGTGAAAAATTTGATTTTTACCCACAATTAAAAAGAAAAAAAATAAACTAAAAAAAAAAAAAAGAAAATGCTACATGAACCTAGCCTTCTTTGTTTTAAAATAAAAACTTAGATACAAGATACTTTATTATTAAGGTAACTTGTTAAATAAAAAGTGGTTTATTTGGGCATGATAGTTTGGTGTAGTGCTTAGAGGTTTTATAGTCAGATTCAAGTCTAAGAGCCTCAGTTTCCATATCTTTAAACTGGAAAAAATAAATTGTAAGGATTAAATACAATGCATGTAAAGCCTTCAATACGGTGTCTGACACACAGAAAAGTGCTCACAATATATTAATAATTATTAATTCAAAGTATTCCTCATAAACCGTTGGTGCTTATAATAAAAGCCACCGCTGCTGCCCCCCCCCCAAAAAAAACCCTCAGACTCTTAGTATGCAGTTATTGTGTAGGGCACAGAAATGAAGTCCAACCAACCACTTTACCAAAAGCACAAACCAAGATCTAACTACACTGATTCTAACAAGCTATATAAACTCAATATTATGGCTTTTCATTTTTCAATTCTATTAAAACTTATTAATACAAACTCAAGGTCATTAAAAAAATACAAGACGATCACATTTGCATTATTCCTACATACCAACTATTTGTTTAGGGAGATTATTAAAGTTTGGTGCTTCTTTCAATGTTTTAACCACTTGTATAAATATTTCATAACTGCAACTTTAATGCAGAATAAAAAATTATAAATGGGAGAAGACTTAAATCTATGATGCATAATCCATTTGGGGCATCATGCTAAGTAAATGGCAACTGATAGGCATAAAAGTGAAGAAAATTCATTAAAGTAATTACTAGGATC
>JAQZBX010055076.1:0-18502 GCA_029593785.1 Cabassous unicinctus | reverse complement strand
GAAGGACAGAGAAATAATTGTTTCTTGTTTGTACCCTTCAAACCCAACTTGTTTAATATACTTGTCATATGAATCAATATATGTGACTGGAACATAAGTGGTCTATATAGGCTAGCTATTATTATTATTTGAAACAAATCAATTTTATTGATACATATTAATAAAGCATACAATTCATTCAAAGTATACAATCAATAGTATTTGGTACAATCACATAGTTAGTTGTACATTCATCACTTCAATCATTATTAGAGCATTTTCATTATTTCAAAAATAATAATAATAATAGTTAAAAAAACCAGAAAACAGAAACAGAAACAAGAAAATTCTTCACCACTCAATCTCTCTCTGTTTTCCCTGCCATATATAGTTGCTATTTCTGGCTATTATTACATATTTATTTATTTATTTTTAAGCCGTTTTATTGAGATATATTCACATACATACGATCTATCCAAAGTGTATAATCAATGGCTGTTAGTATAATCACAATGTTATGCATTCATCACCACAGAAGATTTTAGAATAATTTCGTTACTCCAAAAAGAAAAACCCCAGACAAATTAAAGGTGTTTTTAAAGGGACAGCACATGAATAACATTTTATTACTAATTTACTATGAAATAGTTAAACTACCACCTCCACATTTTTCCTTAGTTCTCAGATAGAGCAATTTTGTCTTTCTAAAACAGCCTGAAACAATTTTCATCCTAGATGAAAATCTTCCTTCTGGAGAAAAAGAGCCAATTTCATTCTCTCAATAAAGAAAATCTTATTCTAACTAAATTTCTAAACTACCTTTTGATGTTGGAGGTCTGTGGCAATGTCATTCTACCTCAGTCATTAGCAGCTAAAGTTTCTTAGCTGTTGATAGATAATTGACTCAGCGATCTGGTTTATAGGGCTAATACTTCTTTGAATCAAGGTCAACATAACTATTTAACATATAACTTAAACAAGCAGATTCTTTTTCATAACAGTTTCAGTGTAAGAATGAAAAGCATACTTAATAAACTGAGAAAAATCTGTAATTTATGGTAATTACAAACAAAAGAAAAAAGCATTTAAAAATAAAATAGGGCATAGTTATGCCCTATTTTGGAAAAGAAAAAACACATCACAAAATGAGTCTCACATGGGTGACATAGATAGTGCTCACACTCCAAAACCCTACCAAAGCATAATATAGTGAACTCAAGTATATTTAAAGAGAAAACATTTTAAAACCACTTAAATATTTTTCAAGAATGCAGCTATATATCGAAATGGCTGTATTTATCATGGTTGTTCATTAGGGACAGAAGATTCTAATGTGCCGCAAATATATCACATATTACAGGGAAAGAGGACCTGTGGCATTCATTCATTCAACAAATGTTTTCTAAACGTTTCACATATTCTTAGGCATCATTCCAGGTACTATGGAAACAAATATGAATTAGATGCTGTCCCTGCCCTTGATGGGTTCAAGGTCTAGTTAAAGTAATATATTTAACAACTTCATTGGTAAACCATTACTGCAGCAAATGAAAATAGGAAATATTTATTCAAGATATCAAGAATTAGGAGAATCTAGATCTAATTCCAAATACCAATTCTGGATATAATAAATGGACTTTCAAAAACAAGAAAAAATAACAAATATATATATAAAAAATTAATGGACTTTCAGATATTGGGATGTATGTGTCATTCTTCTAATTTATAACAATTTAATTTATATACTTCAAAATATTTCATGCTTCATTTCTGGGTCCTTGAACTAGAGAAGCTACCTTCAAGAAAGAAGATATTTTGAGTGTTCAAAAAGATGCATATTTCAGCCATTGCCGTATGGGAACATTTGAATAATTTTCCATGTCAGACGAAGGTAATTAATTTCCAAACAGATCAATGAAGAATTCTTATAATTTAGAGAAGAGTTTGCATTTTCCATATTTACTCCAAATATAGCATAGAACATCACAACAATGGTCAAAGAGATTGGTCTCAAAATAGCACCTAACATAATAAAAAAGAGAAGTGTTTTTTTAGTTTTGGGACCTTTGAAGGAAAACTAAAGCATACAGTAGATAAAATCAGTGTTGTTGAAAACAGGGTTCTTGCTGTAATTGTTGGTATTTGACTTTCTTATAAAATAACATTATCTTCAATACTTTACAGTGTTATATTTTTTTAAAATGCACATATGATTACTATATCCTATATGATACATCCTTAAGAAGAATCCAGTTTAAGATGATTGGTTTGTAAGCCACTAAAGATGTTCTAAGTTAGAAACACTAGGTAAAAAGGAATATATGTGCAAGCCTGTTAAGTACATGTGTTCCTCAAATTTCCATTCTTGACCTCTTCTCATTCTCAGTGCTCTTCTAAGAGGACCATATCTCCTTGTAGTACCACAAATATCATTGCAAAAACACTAAAATATGGAGCTCCAACAATTCTGTGAGCTCTGGACACAGATGACCAATTACCTTTGAACATCAGAAATATGCTCACTTCCAGGCACCTCAAATGTATTATATTCCAAGGCACTCATTTCTTTCCATGCAGTCTGTACTTCAAGTAATATCTTCAACCAGAGCAATAAGAAAATATGTTAAAAATTATAAAAATAGGGAATTTGCTAACTTGATTTATTGACTATCCCTCACTTTAATGCCTAGTATAAATTGTTTTAAGTCAAATATCAGTGATAAGTATCTCATGAATCTAATTGTGTTACTTATTTAGTAAGAGCCATGACATACTGAAAGTGGCAACTCTGCTTCTTCTGCAGTTCTCAAAGACACCGATCTCCTCTTTCTTGAACAGCTCAAAGCCATTTCCATGTAGAATATATTGTAAAATCTCTGTAGTTAATGGCATCTTCTTCTATTCCACTTACCCACTCCTAAAGAAGAAACCTCAGAGACATCTTGGGGTCCTGTCTCCCCTTCACCATTACTCCCTAATCAATTGTTTATACATTTGTATTCATCCTGCCTCTAAGGTATGCCTCAAATTCATTCCCTACCTAAATTCCTACTACTGATACCAGAGCTTAGGCCCTGCTTTCAGTTTCTCCTACTCTCAATGCACACTTCAAACCAATTCCTTCCCACCCCCTAAAAACCAGCTGGTTTGATTAGGGGTGCATCCGGAGGGGTGCACCTGGGGCATGCCTCTGTAGAATATGAATGTGCTCGTGTGGTCATGGAGTGTTGTCTTGGTGGGTGGAGACCCACACAGTAGTGAAAGAATATTGAATTCCCATCCTGGGAAGTCCTGCAACATTCTCTAATAGAGCAGCAAGAATCTCCTGAGTACATGGGCAGTGCCTAGCAAAGGAGGGCGACAATTACATCAAGCCCTTGATATTGATGGCTGTACTTATGAACCTTGTTCTTGTGAAATTGACACTTAGCCTAGTACTATATATTGCCTAAGAGTTACCTCCTGAAAACTTCCTTGTTGCTCAAATGTGGCCTCTCTCTAAGCCAAACTCAGCATATAAACTCACTACCTTCCCCTCAGCATGGGGCATGATTCCCTGGGATAAGCCTCCCTGGCACTGAAGAATTATTACCAAAAGTGATGCATTTGGAAAAAGACCTTGACCAAAAGGGAGAGATATTAAATACAAATGAGTTTTTTATGGCTAAGAGATTTCAAAGTGAGTTAGGAGGTCATTCCAGAGGTTACACGTATGCATGTCTCAGGAGGATCTCACTGACTGCCACAGTAAACAGTGCCTCAATCAGGGGTGCTTCTGAGGGCTTCAGAAACATCTAGACACTATAGGCAGGGCAGACAACCCCAGAAAATTGGCATCCCATCGGTGGGCCTTACCTTGGAATATATTATAACCTAGCTCCCCAATATATCAGAGTTAGACTCATTTATAATTTTCCCACAATGGTACTTCTGCCCCTTTTATTTGAACCTATAGTTAGCACTATACCCATTAAATATGTGTCCCAGAGACTTAGATCTTCTGGCTGTTCATATGCTGGTTGAGCACTGAATCTCAGCAGACTTACAACCAAAGCCTACTCACCAGTTCATCGGACTCACCCGGACAACTAACAAAAGGATGATGATGGACAATACCCAGCCCCCCAAAAAAGAGTATTTATTGCCTAAGAGTTACCTCCTGAAAGCCTCCTTGGTGCTCTAAAGTGGCCTCTGTCTCAGACAAACTCAATACAAGTATGGGAGGTGGAGGGGGTGGGGTATATGGGGATCCCCTATATTTTCAATGTAACATTTACGTAATCTAAAGCTTCTTTAAAAATTTAGAAAAAAAACAAGTAATAACATTTCCAACTGAACCATACTTAATGTTACAGAACATTCCCTGCATTATCTTCTTTGACTCTAACAACCACCCTCTAACATGTGAGATTGGGTCTCAGAGAAAGTTAATCCCACCCTAAGGAAGTGATAGCAATGAATTTGGGAATGGATTCCAATTAAGTCTTCTCACTCCAAGATTCATACTTTATATTCTACCCCTCTGCTTCTCCCTCTTCTTTCTGTGAGGGCTTCTACTTTATAGTTTGGAAGGTAAGGTCTCAGCCTTATTATCATTTTAAATGCCAGGACCCAGCTATTAGCATGAAGCAGAACAAAAACGTAATGAATAAGTATTTATTTAATTAATCAATCAAGTGATCTTAATTTACAAGAATATTTTTAGATTGATAGAATAAAGTTTATTCATGTGACAAATACAGAAATCCAAGATTAAGTCTCTTCCATCATAAACACACCCACCCACCCATAAACACACATTCACACACACACCCCTACTTCTCTCAACCATGCATCCTCTATGGAACAACTTCCCATTGCCTTTTGCTTTTTGCAGGAGAAAGATGCACACACTATTTTCATTTTCTTACTTCCTGTTCACTGTTCAACTTTGGGGCATCTAGCTTTTCTGCCCCTTCTGCTCCAGAAATATCACCATTGAAGGTGATCTCCATGTTGCCAAATGCAACAGAAACATTCCAAACAGCATCTTTTCGACCTTCTCTGCTGTGCTTTACAGTGCTAACCACTCACTAATTATTGACTGCTATGATTACACTGTCTTAGTTTCCATCCTGCAATCCTTTGACTTCTTCTGAAACTAAGGTATCACAAGTTTTTTGTTCCTTTTTCCTTTACATTTTCTCATCAGGTAACCTCAGATTCCCTAATCTATACAATCAGCCCCAACCATTCCTCTGATCTTCATACTGAAGGTCAGATGCCCACCATTTGAATTTTTTCCAGGAACCTCAAATTCCCAAATGGAATTACTTTCTCCTCAATTCTACTGCTTGCCTTCAGTCTCTATCTTAATGAATGGCACCATCTAGCAGAAACCAGAAAGTCAAGCAAAGTTCCTTTTTCTTTTTTCATATAACCATGTGTGCTGCCAATTTCACACCTACATATTTTTCACTCAGTCCCCTCTTTCCTATTCCTACTGTCCTAGATATAGTTCAAGAACTCAAAATGTCTCCTCTTGATGACTTTGTAGCTTCTTAAGTCATCATCCTGCCAATTCTCCCAACCCTCTTTAATGAAATATCTTCATTGCCTAAATGTATTCCGTGGAATATTGTCATCATTTTCCCTCACTGGAAAACACTGCATGAATATGACATTGTCAATTCTGTTCTTATAGACCTTTACAATGCTGAAAAGCAAGGTAGCATAATGGTTAAGAGCACTGCCTAGGTTTGAATCTTGGCTTTGCTACTTACATGCAGCTTTGTATAATAGTTTCTTAAACCCTCTGAGCTCTGGTTTCCTTATCTGCACACTGGTATTAACGATAAAACCTACTTTATAGGATCATATGAGAAATAAATGAGATAATCTATATCTATATGCTTAGAACACTGCCTGGCATATAGTAGGCAGCACAGATTTTCAGTATTAACAGTAATAATAGTATTCAGTGACTCACCATTCAGTTTAATAGTGGCTTGGCCCTCATATAATTCCTCAAGCTCATTTCTTACTACTTTCTATCTTAAACTCCAGACTTTAGGACTTGGAAATTCTTTGTAACACTCTCTGTTCCCCTCAATATCAAGGTCTATCCTTTTTCTCTTCAAGAGTTCTCCTACCTTTCTCACCTGTTCATCTACTCAAGCATTCTATCCTCCTTTAAAAGTTGCTTGAAACCCCAGGACAGACTAGGTGCTCGTCTACTGGACTCAGGTTATAATTGTATTGAAAATAGTTTTTTATAGGTAATTATTAACTAAAAATAATTTTTATATATATTATGAATACAAATGCTATTAATTATATATGATAATTATGATAATAACAAACAGGTATTGAACCTTTAATTTGGCCAGTTTCTGGGTTAAGCATGTTGTACGGATTATCACATTTATTCCTCATAATATCCCTAAGAAGTAGGCTCTATATGATGCTTATTTTATAAAGGATGGAACTGATATTGGGGAGGTTAAAAAATTTGTTCAATACCCATCTATGTAGGGAAGGGCTGTGACTGGAATCTACATCTGCCTGTCTCCAAAGTTCCATGATCGTAACTATTACACTGCACTGTAAAATCCCTGGGATGAGATCAAGAGTTATGCACCTTTCTATTGTCACTATCTAACAAAGTGCCTGGCACATAACATGTTAAAAATACATACATACCAAGTTTGGGGAACTACATGAAGTGAAATCCATAAATTCATCGTTCTCCAAGACATTTTGTTTTCTCTCCTTTTATTCTCATTATATCACGGAAAACATCTTTAATAGATGGAAATAATCCTCTCCTTAATGCCTCTTAACTGAGGTCACACAGCACATACCACACCGAGAACTACTTGAGGGTGTAGATGACATCTTATGATGGCTTATTCATCTTCCTACCACCAGTATGTAGCTAAGTGCCTGCCAGAGAGCAGGTTCCCAAAAAATGTTTGTTGAATAATAAGTAAATGAATTATATCCCTGACAAAATGGAGCTTGGAACAGTTTTATTGAGTCAGTTTATAATTACATGCACTTCTGGATCAATGGCACAGACATTTGTAAACACTATACAATTCAAAAAATATTTCAAGTCAGTTTTGGCATGCATAGTTGGTATATTTTTGCAGATGATTTATTTTCTTGATTATGCCCTACAATGGATAATGTTAAAACAAATTTGTATTGTTATATTTTTACTTCAGAATGGCAAGAATTTTCTGGAATTTGAAACAGAAATTCACCCAGAGCAAACTTGAATGAGGTAATGGGAGACACACCTAGAGTTTGACTGAATTTATGTAACAGGAAAATGCACCTAGATTTCTTTTCCCTCCATAATTCTTCTATTTATGAAAGAAGATTCCCACCCACGTTACCCCAAACCATAAAAATGCCTATTATCATACCATTTTACAGTTGTTGTTTTTTTTAAGGAGGTACCAGGGATTGAACCCAGGACCTCATTCATGGGAAGCAGGTGCTCAACCACTGAGCTACATCTGTTCCCCAATCATTTTACAATTATTAATCCATATCACTGGAGATCTTATAAAGAGAAGAATCCAGAAGCCCGAAGTTAGAGAAAGTCACACAGAAAGAAGCCGGAAGTATGTGGAAACCAGAAATACAAAACACAAGGAAAGAGATTGCCATGAGAAAGGAGCCAGAGATTCGAGCCAAGGAACCCCAAGGATTACAACAACGCAGCACCAGAAAGCTACAGATCTCAAGGAGAAAGCATGATCTTGCTGACAACTTGATTTTGGGCTTCTAGCCTTCAAAAGTATAAGCTAGCAAATGCTTGTTGTTTAAGCCAACCCATTGTATGGTATTCATCATAGAAGACTGGCAAACTAAGACAAATGACTTAAAATATCTTGATTATCATTATCTCAATAACAGAAGTTCTGGGTTGGTTATTTCAGCAACTCATCAAGGAGCAAGTACCTTTTCATCTCTTAATTCCCTGTTATCCTCCACCTTTTAGCTATTTCTCATCACCTTCACAAGGTGGCAACAGTTGTTCCAAGCCTAACCTCTATACACAATAATGTTCACAGACAGAAAATGGAATCATTCTTTCTTTGGTATTATTTCAAGAACTAAGAAATTTCCCAGAAACTCCCCAAGGGGCTTCCTCTAACTTTTCCTAAGTCAGAAATGGGTTATATACCATTTCTTAACTAACCACTGGCAAAGAAGACTGAATTACTTTGCTAGGTTTAGGCATTCACATCACCTTGGGCTCAGGCCAACCTGGCATGAAGTTGCGGCAGAACATCAACAATAGCAAGGAAGCAGGGAGAGGAGCAGAAATGTACGCCAGGTAGACAACTGTGCTAGGGTGAATTAGGTACACCAGCATAAAACACGTTCTTAATCCTGATCCTGTTCCTGGGGGTGTGAACCCATTGTAAATAAGACCTCTTGAAGATGTTATTTTTATTTAAAATGTGGCCAACTGAATCAGTATGGGTCTTAATCCTATTACTGGAAGCCTTATAAATAGAAAGCCATAAGGAAGAACTGGAAGCAGGAAGTTAGTGGGAACTTGGAAGGAAAAGGAGAGGACATTGCCATGTGATGGAAAAGCCAAGGAATTCAAGGATTGCCAGCCAACCAGAGCTCTCCTAACCCTGTGAGAAAACAAGGCCTCTAGCTCTGATACCATGAGCCAATAAATTTCTGTTGTTCAGCCAACCCATTGTGTGGTATTTGTCATAGCAGCCTAGAAACTAAGACAACAACCAAGTTTCTCTAATAAATTTGTGGTTTTCTAAGGTCTTTCTGAAATTGCATTCAGCAGAAACAAAGCATCTTCTTAATCAATGCTAAAAGAGTAAATTTCCCCAAGGATAAAGCGTATCCTGACACCACTCAGTTTGGCAGTGAGGATTTTCCAGTTAATTTTAAAAGGGAGACTTGGGATAAGAATATAAAATGACATTTTCTTGAATCATAGTAGTAGCTAAAGTATTGTTCAGGTTATAAATTATACCATTAATTTTACACATTTTTATATTATATTTCATGGTACTTATGCACTTTACAAATTCATATACAATACCACTCCATAGCAGATTAATTTTACATAAGGAACTGGTTTTCAATGCAAAACATTAATTCAAAGTATTAGAATTCTCTACTTCATAACAATATACCTTAGGATCCATTCTAATTAAATTTAGGTTTTGTTTTTTTTTTTTACAATTTTAATTTCTCAGTAAAGCAATACCAGTACCTGTATTTTAGCAAAATCATTTAGATCATTTTTAAATGATTACTTCTTTACAATTCCAATATACAATATACTCACAGCATGTTGGAACCAGGTATCTCATTTTTTCTGTGACACCCAAGCCAAAATAAGGTAAACCATTCTGCAAATATGGTCTCCAATTCATGAATAATCAAGTTCCTTGTCCTTGCCCCTCCTCCTACTACATAAACATTAGGACATTATCCTGTTAATTATGTAGTCCACCAGCCATTTGGTGATGCACATAAAAATAACTAAAATCCAAACTCATAAAATCTGACTTATTTTCACCTCTAAACAACAAATCTATATGAAATCTAGAAATTATCTGGATACTTAATTTTATTATGTCTCTGTGGTTGCCTATTATCAGAGCTCACAAGGGTTAAAATACCACTCACAGTTAAAAGTTGATGCATGACTATGCAAACATTTCAGCCAGATTTGTCACACATAGAGTAATTTTATGTTACTCTTTTCCCTAAAATAAGACTGTTTCAGCACATACATAAATGCCTTTCTGGGAATATTGATTTGAAAAATGGCATTGAATCTTGGTGTTTGAAAAATGTGTGTGTGTGTGTGTGTGTGTGTGTGTGTGTGTGTGAGTTTCATGTATTCAAAGAAACCAAAAAATGTGTTGTTCTCTAAGGTGACTCTCCAGCCTTGAACTGAAGAAAAGGAGAGCATATATATACTACTAACCAAAGAGGAAAAGGAGCTCCAGCTATAGATTATGTTTCAGAGGAAACACTAAGAAAGAATGTTTAAGTCTTTACCTGCAGTTGGGTAAGAGCTTCTTTGATAACATTCTTGCTCATCCAGAAGGGGGTCAACTTCCTTCAGTCTATTTAGATCCCAAATCCCCACCCCAACAAAAAGGCCCCTAAGTACCTCACTTGCTAGAAAGGCAATATTACAGTTATCCAGAGAACTTTTGGAAATTAGCCAAGAATTTTGGAAGATTTTAGTGACTCTTTAAGGCTAAAGATTTGGCTACCTTTTGAATAAATTTTATCTAATAAAGAGTTGCTTTAACATCCTTAACAGAATAGACTGCAGAGAAAGGAAAAATGAGGTCAACCGTGCACTTATCAGAATGCTTCACGTGGCAGTTTGATATTATTTATGAATTCCAAAAAGAGATATTGGTTATGTTTATAAACTGTCTGTTCCTCTGAGCATGATATCCTTTAATTGTTTTAAATTCTGAGACTTTATGTTTACTTGATTAAATCAAGATTAGGGCTTTGATTCGACCACATTCATTAGGGCATGCAGGGTTGAGCCCCGCTTCCCCCGCCCCTTGGTGGGCTATAGAAACAGACACTCACACAGAAGCAGATATGTGGAAGAAAGAGAGTGCTCCAAAGACACAGCAGAGGAAAGAACTTGATCCTGGGGCCCCCAAGAGAGCAGAACAATTCCCCTGATAGTTTGAAGCTGAAGAGACCAGAGCCCTGAGCGGCTTTGAAGGCCCCAGAAAAAAACAAGCCCTCCAGCTTACAGCTGAGATTGGAAAAAGCTGGGCCCATGGAGCCTTAAGAGGAAAGAAGAAAGATGAACCCTCGCAGACATCGCCTGCCATCTTGTTTCAATCCATGGCAACAGACTCTGGTGAGAAAAGAAACTTGAGTTGGACTCTTTAGGGTCTTGTAACTGGAATCTTTTCTGGTACTTTACATCAGCACCCCTTTGGCTGACTTCACAGATTCAACCTTGGACATTTCATATCTCTAACTTACTCATGCTTGCAACCCAACTAACCATATTCTGACATATATCCTTATGTTCATATATGTCCCAGCTAAGTATTCGCCTTCCTGTACATAGCAATACAAAATATTAGGATAAGCAACACTGCTCACCTATAAAATGAAAATAAATGTTAAAAATACATCATTGTTTTTTGCCCTATTATTTTCACTCAGGCATGCTGTATAGTCTATTAAGTAGCCATGTAAACCACAAACAGCTTTTGCACTATCTGTGATCCATGGCAATATATATAATTCAATGTAGCATTTGGGAAAATTATGTTATAAGAAACTTCTTCAAGCACAATGCAATGTGTTTATTTCCTTAATTAACCAGATTTGTTTCTGCTTCATTTTCTAAAGTCACTTAAAATTTGTGGATATTTATAGAATTTTAAAATTTTTATATGTGTTAATTTCACTAAAGGCAATTGGAGATTCATAAAAATTCTTCTACAAATTTTGCGTTTAGAAAAATTTATATCCATACAATATTTGTTACTTCAAAAAATAAATGTTTATTTTTTCTTCTGTCACATATCTGGTTTTGGTTATTATTGGACATATTTGATTGCTGTAGTATGTTTTAAAGTAACCAAAAGTAACTGAAACCATGCAAAACCTCACATGGATTCATAGAATAATTCCCAGCATAGAGCAAACCATATAATTATTTCAAATATTGAAACAAATGCATTCAATTCATTTAAGACATCCATTCAACTGATGGATCTTTGAAAACAGATACATTGAATGCAGTTGAGTTAATATTCAATCAGTTGCCAAAGGAGGAGACTTTTACTGTTTCTTCCAGACTATCCTAAACAGAAAGCACAACATATTAAGTTTAACACAAAATTTTTAAGTTAAAAAAAATTAACCCCAGGGGAGCAGATGTAGCTCAAGTGGTTGAGTGCCTGCTTTGCATGTGTGAGGTCCCAGGTTCAATCCCTGGTACATCCTAAAAACAAACAAAGGAAAAAACCAACTCTCCTTGGGGAGAAGATGTAGTTCAGTGGTTGAGCATCTGCTTCCCATGTATGAGGTCCTGGGTTCAATCCTTGTTACCTCCTAAAAAAATAATAATAATAAAATAAAATAAATTAACCCCAAATGGAGTCCTTTTAAAAACAATTGATCATAGGCCAATGAAATGTAATAATGGCAGCAAATATTAATTTCCTATAAGGATGTGAGCATTTTATAACAGTTATTAGCAGGTGCATGTACCTCTCTGCAAGTCTTTTACTGACTATGTAAATTTCACCATTTATGGACATACTTAGTAGTATACATATACATAACTTTAATTGTAATTTATTTTTATTAGAGGAAATATCACCTCAGTCCCTACTGGATACAGAGGAGAGAGGGAACCAGGAATGGACTGGAATACATAATACAAAAATGTCACATTACCAAGAAAGTTGTAGCATAACACTCTGTTCCGTGCTTCTTGTCCTGATAACCAGCCTGATTGTAGCTAAGAAAGATATTTGAAAGTTAATATTGGATGCTACAGTTTCAAGATAGATGTTTCTATTGAATTCTGGGGTGGGATTAATTCAATTAAAATGCTAGCATCTGGAGTGCTTGTGTTAGAGATATTATTGGTTGCTGAATCTTGTAACAGTGTTCATGTAGAGAATTATTTATATCGAGTTACTGTCATTCTCACAAATGCAAAGAAAGTTTCTTGACTTTCAATTTGTTTTTTTTCTTATCATACATTGTTGTCTGTGAACAACTCTAAATTAAATCTGTTTTTATTGATCTTTTCTATAAGATACTAGATTTATAACTGAAAAATAAAAGTTAAGCATGAAAATACAACACTTACATCTAACTACAGTCATATGTAAGAAGAATAAATGAATTTCTAAACTCAAGTCCGAGTATTCTGGTAGAGTTTGACTCATCAAGCCTAAAAGTAAACAATACAATATATTCACCAACTGTTTAGTGGGAAAGATATGGGTACAAAGGGAATAAATTATTGGGTGAAAATAACCTATAGCTAAGATATAAGGTAAATATAAAACAGCAAAGTTTTGCACATAAAGGCAGCACCAGTGGAAGTTATTTTTAAAGGGTGAAAATATGCTCCATTCTATTTAATGGAATTCTCTTCACATTAATGCTTTTCAAAGAAAATGATTTACTTTATGCTACAGAAAAACCTCAAGAATATAACTTGAAAAATTACTCATAATATTAGTGAATCATTTCATATTTTTCAGTTAGTCTTCAATTAAGAGTAAAATGTCATTAAAGTTGAAATAAAAACTCATGTCACTATCTCAAAATGACCAACCCATTGGAATAACATTTGTTAACATTTACATAACACTTCCTACCTTTCAGACACTACATGATTTAAATACATAATTTATTTAATACTCTCAAGCTACTATACTATAACTACCCCAAGTTATTCACACAGCCAATACTAAGTGATATAGCCAGGATTCAAACCTAGGCAGGCCACTTGGGAGATTATAAATTTAATCACTACTCTATCTTTTATTCTTGGGGAGATGATTCAGCCAGGTTTGCTATGCTTTCAAAAGCCACTGTTGGACTTCCGAGAAGATGGTGGACTAGTAAGACACGGAAATCTCTTCTCCAGAAAAATAGCTAGAGGACAGGCTGAAACAGCCCGAAAAAGATCTTCTAGGGTTTAGAAGGATGCACACCACCCAGAGGAGAGAGGGACAAAAGAGGGAAATTGCGAGGACAGAACCATGAGTTGGAACCAGCAGCAGCTGTTGCTGCTGGCATGCTCCCCCACACTAAAGACTCTTTGGAATTCTCAGGCCTCTGGGCCTGCGACTACAGACAAAGGGGAGTCCAGGGATCTACCACCCCAGGAAAGGGGAGAGAGAGGGACACGGCCTGAGGTTGACACAGGTTCTGACCCACAAATTTAGGCTGTGGGGCCCCACAGGCCCTTCCAGGCC
The DNA here is from genome assembly GCA_029593785.1 of Cabassous unicinctus. NCBI lineage: Eukaryota > Metazoa > Chordata > Mammalia > Cingulata > Chlamyphoridae > Cabassous > Cabassous unicinctus. The sequence goes on along the minus strand of JAQZBX010055076.1, from coordinate 4,541 downwards.
AGGTGGGACGACTCAGTGGTTTGCCGTGGGAGCTGGCAAAGTACTGGAGAAATCCGTCTGTCACAATCTCCCACTCTTCTAGCCTGGACTAATTGTTGAGGACTCCACAGGAGAGGAGAGAGAGAGCCTGGGACTGACTCAGCTTTTGACTCGCATGTTTGGTCTGCTGTATCCCGAGAGTCCCTCCACGCCAGGTGGGGTTGCGCAAGATGCCAAAGATATACAAACCACCCAATCTCCTCCTCTACTAACAGGGACTGATTGCTGAGGACTCAGAGGGGAGTGGAAATATTTCCTTGCTGGGAAAAGGGAGGGGGCTTCTAGAGAAGACTGGAGAAATGTCTCAGAGAAAGTTTGAATTACAAGGCACTTAGCCTCCAGACAGGAAGCTCTATCTCTTTGATCTAGTCTGTGTTGCAACAAATACACTCTGACCAGGCATTGAATTGAGAGCTGCCAAAGAGCGCTGTCTCCTGGCAGACCAAAGAAGTGCACATAAAAAAATTTAAAATGAGTAGGAGACGCTTTTCCTGGCCTCTATAGCCTCCCTGCCCAAGGCCCTAGGAAGTGACTCTACAACCAATTACTGGGTCCAGTGCCCAGTTTTAAGCAACCAGCAGGACAATCCTAACAAAACAGGTTGAGCCAAAAATCAAAGAGCTGTGGTAACTCATAGCCTCCTGCCACTAAATCCCTATAAAAGAGAAAGAGATTGAGCATCTGAGTAAACTACAACTTAACCAGATGCCTAAGCACCAGCAAAAAATTACAAGACATACTAAGAAAATAGAAGACATGGCCCAAGAAAAGGAATTCATAAAAGTCCCAGAAGAGATGCAGAATTTGAGAGAACTAACCAGCGAGACAAGCACAACATTCCAAAATCAAATTAATGAGTAGAAAGACAATATAGTTAAAGAGATAAATGACTCAAGAAGACATTGAGTGAACGCAAAGAAGAATCTGAAATCCTGAACAGAAAAGTAACAGAGCTCATGGGAATGAAAGACACAATGGGTGAGATCAAAAGCACATTTGAGGCATACAACAGCAGACTCAAAATGAGAGAAGAAAGAATAAGTGATATCAAAGACAGAGCAGCTAAAATTGAAGAGAGAAAAGAACAGAGGAAGAAAAGAATGGAAAAAATTTAGCAGGGGCTCAGAGAGTTGAATGACAACACAAAACACAACAACATACATGTCATGGGAGTTCCAGAAGGAGAAGAGAAGGGAAAAGGGGCACAAAGAGAATTTGAGGAAATAACATCTGAAAATTTCCCAACTCTCATGAAAGAAATGAACTTACATGTCCTAGAAGCACACTGTGCCCCAATCAGAATAAATCCAAATAGACCTCCACCAAGACTCATACTACTCAGAATGACAAATGTCAAAGATAAAGAGAAACTTCTCAGAGGAGCAAGAGAGAAGCAAACAATCACATACAAGAGATGTCCAGTAAGACTTAGCACAGATTTCTCTTCAGAAACCATGGAGGTGAGAAGACAGTTGTATGATACAATTAGGAAAATGAAAGAGAAAAACTGCCAGCTGAGAATTCTTTATCCAGCAAAACGGTCCTTCAAATATGAAAGTGAGTACAAAATATTCACAAACAAAAAGAAACTAAGAGAGTTTCTGAAAAAGAATCCACCTTTGCAGGAAATATTAAAGGAAGCCTTAGAACCTGAAAGAAAAAGACAGGAAAGAGAAGCATGGAGGAGAGTATAGAAGAAAGAATAGCAGAAAGGATAACCAAAAGAGTAAAAAGAGAGACAAAAACAAGATGACATATGAAAACCAAAGAATAAAATGGAGGAAGTAAATACTGCATTTACAGTAATATCATTGAATGTGAATGGATTAAACTCACCAATCAAAAGATACAGGCTGATAGAATGGAGAAAAAAACATGAATCATCCATATGCTGGTTACAAGAAACTCACCTTAGACCCAGGGATACAAACCAGCTGAAAGTGAAAGGTTGAAAAAAGATACTCCACGCTAATAGTAACCAGAAAAAAGCAGGGCTAGCTATTCTAATATCAGACAAAACAGACTTTAAATGCAAAAAAGTTATAAGAGATACAGAAAGCATTATATTTAATAAAAGGGATGATCCACCAGGAAGATATAACAGTCATAAATATGTACGCACCTAACCAGGGTGCCCCAAAGTATATGATACAAACTCTGGCAAAACTGAAGGGAGAAATAGACATTTCTACAATAATTGTTGGAGACTTCAGCACCCCACTCACATCATTAGATAGAAGAACTAGACAGAAGATCAACAAGGAAACAGAGAACTTGAAAAATATGATAAACAAGTTAGACCTAACAGACATACAGAACACTGCAACCGAACTCAGCAGGTTATACATTCTTCTCAAGTGCCCATGGATCTTTCTCCAGGATAGACTGCATGTTAGGTCACAATTCAGCTCTCAATAAATATAAAAAGATTGAAATTATACAATTCACCTTCTCACATCATAATGGAATGAAACCAGAAATCAATATACACAGGAAAAAAGTAAATTTGCAAATGTGTGGAAACTGAACAACACACTCCCAAATAATCAGTGGATAAAAGAAGAAATTGCAAGTGAAATCAGTAAATATATTGAGACAAATGAAAATGAGAACACAACGTATCAATACTTATAGGATACAGCGAAGGCAATCTTGAGAGGGAAATTTACAGCCCTAAATGCTCTATTAAAAAAGAAGAAAGAGCTGAACTCAAAGATTTAACTGAAAACTAGAGAAACTAGAAAAAGAACAGCAAACCAATCCCAAAGCAAGCAGAAAGAAAGAAATAATAAAGATTAGAGCAGAATAAATGAAAATGAGAACAGAAAAACAATAGAGAAAATCAACACCACCAAAAGCTGGTTCTTTGAGAAGATCAGTAAAATTGACAAACCCCTAGCTGGACTAACAACGAAAAAAAGAGAGAAGATGCAAATAAATACAATCAGAAATGAAAGGGGGGAAATTACAAATGACCCCACAGAAATAAAAAGAATCATAAGAGGATATTATGAGAAATTATATGCCAACAAACTAGACAACCTAGATGAAATGGACAAATTTCTAGAAATACACAACCAACCCACACTGACGCTACAAGAAATACAAGAACTTAACAAACCAATCACATTTAAGGAGATTGAATTCATCATCAAATATCTCCCAGTAAAGAAAAGTCCAGGACCAGATGGCTTCACAGGTGAATTCTACCAAGCATTTCAAAAAGAATTAACACCAATCCTGTTTAAACTCTTACAAAAAATTGAAGAGGAGGGAAAATTACCCAACACATTTTAGGAAACCAACATCACCCTAATACCAAAGCCAGATAAAGATTCTACAAGAAAAGAAAATTACAGACCAATCCCTCTAATGAACATAGATGCAAAAATTCTCAACAAAATACTTGCAAATCGAATCCAACAGCATATAAAAAAGACTTACACGTCACAATCAAGTGGGATTTATTACTGGTATGCAAGGCTGGTTCAACATAAGAAAATCAATCAATGTAATACACCACATTAACAAATTGAAGGAAAAAAAACACATGATGATCTCAATAGATGCAGAAAAGACATTCGACTAAATCCAGAATCCTTTTTTGATAAAACCACTTCAGAAGATAGGAATGAAAGAAAAATTCCTCAAAATGATAAAAGGCATATATGAAAAACCCACAGCCAACATCATACTCAATGGGGAAAGGTTGAAAGCTTTCCCTCTAAGATTGGGAACAAGACAAGGATGCCCACTGTCACCATTATTATTCAACATTGTACTAGAAGTTCTAGCTAGGGCAATTAGACAAGAAAAAAAATTAAAGTCATCCAAATAGGAAAAGAGGAAGTAAAACTCTTACTGTTTGCGTATGACATGATCCTGTACTTAGAAAATCCTGAAGTATCCACGATAAAGCTACTTGAGCTAATAAATGAGTTCAGCAAAGTGGCAGGATACAAGATCAACACGCAAAAATCAATAATGTTTCTGTACACTAGTACTGAACAACCTGAGGAGGAAATCAGGGGAAAAATTCCATTTTCAATAGCAACAAAAAGACTCAAAAACCTAGGAATTAATTTAACCAAAGAAGTACAGGACCTATATGCAGAAAACTACAAAACAATGCTAAAAGAAATTTAAAGAGACCTAAACAAATGGAAAGATATTCCATGTTCATGGATTGGAAAATAAATATCATGAAGATGTCAATCTTACCCAAACTGATTTATAGATTCAATGCAATATCAATCAAAATCCCAACAGCTTACTTAACAGAATTAGAGAAGGCAATTACCAAATTTGTCTGGAAGGGTAAGTGCACCCGAATAGCCAAAAGCATTCTAAAAATGTGGGAGGAATTTCACTGCCTGACCTTGAAGCATATTACAAAGCTACAGTGGTCAAAACAGCATGGTACTGGCATAAAGATACATTGATCAGTGGAATAGAATTGAGAACCCAGAAATAAACCCTCACCTATACAGTCAACTGGTTTT
>JAQZBX010055075.1:0-18512 GCA_029593785.1 Cabassous unicinctus | reverse complement strand
GTGAATGTAATGAATACTACTGAATTGTATATTTGAAAGTAGATAAACTGGGAAATTTTAGGTTGTATATAAGCTAGCAGAAAAAAAACAAAATATAACTGTACAACACAAAGAGTGAAGCCTAATGTAAACTATGGGCTATAGTTAATAGTATAATTAAATAATAATGTTTCATCAGTTGTAAAAAAGGTACCACACTAAAGCAAATGTTAAAAATAGGGAACACTGTATGTGCGAGGGAGGTGTACGGGAACTCTGTACTTTCTACATGATTTTTCTGTTAACCTACAACTGATCTAATAAAAAAAAAGAGAGACCACAATGAAGAGGGGATTCATGTGAAGGCTCAGACAGAGGAGAGGTGTGTGTGTGGGGTGAACAATGATGAGTGAAGGCAGATTCCAAATGGGACCATGGGTGTTGGGGTGTCTGCTGTTTTAACACTGCCCCCAAGGACTGGCTGGCAAATTTTACAGCACATCCAGCCTTTACAGACATATGGTGCCTGCTGCTTGTTCCTTACTCATGAGACTGTGGAGTCTCATGCATCCTCCCTCAGCTGTTAGTTCACACTTGAATGTCACAACTTCCAGGACACCCATTTAGAAAAGAGCCAATGAATTTTCATATTAAAAAGTAGCATGCTTGAAAGAGCAAATTTAAGAAATATAGAAAAGCACAAAGGAAAAACCCTCATAATCCCACAGCCCACTGTTAACGTTGTGGTAAATGCCCTTTCCATACTGTTTCTGTATTCTGTCTTTTCCCTTTAATATATCATGAACATTTTCCCGTGACAATAATGATTCCTCTACTGACAACATGATTTTTAATGGGTGCACTGCATTCCATCATATGGATGTACCATAATTTATTAAACCAGTCCCAATTAGATGTTTAGGTTGTTTCCAATTACTTGATATTCTAGGAATTCTATTGCTTATTTCTTTAGAATAAATTCCTAGAAATAAAACTACTGGGTCGAAGGCTGTACACAGTTTCAAGATTTTTGAAAAATAACTTCTATAGTTTATTTTATATTATAAAAGTAATACCTGCTCAGTACATAAAATTGAGAAATAAAGGCATGTCAAAAATAGTTTGTTGAAGAAAAGTAGTCTTTCTTTCTATGCACATATATATATATTTCAAAAAGTGGGAGCTTACTGTATGTACTATCTTAAAACCTTATTTTTTTCTTAATAAAGTAGGAACATCTTTCTGCAATCATTAAATATTCTTCAACAAACATCATTTTTAATGTTTGCATATATTCCATTGTATGGCAATAACTTAATAATAAATCCCTTAGATGTTTGGCCTATTTTCAATTTTGTGCGTTTAAAACAAGACTGTAATGAACATCCTTAAACATCTTCATTTACATTTATTTTCTCAAAGTGCATTCCTAAAATTTGGATTTCTAAGTCAAGTGGTACTTAAATGTGTGGTTTTTGTTAAATTTTCCCTAATTCCCCTCTGGAAAGAGTATAGCAAGCTATACACACACCTTCAGTGTGTGACCATTTCCTACATTTTTGTCCAACTCTGAGTGTTTTCACTTATTGCTGCCCAACCCTTGTTGGCCTGATAAATTCCTATTGCTCTTTTAAGACATAATTTAAATATCACTTCCTCTGAGAGGCCTTCTCTGGGGTCCAGATTCCTTTTCAGCTATAGTTATTGCTCTCTGTGCTCTGCTCCCCTAACACCATGTACACTTCTCATTTTTAGTGCTTACTACTCAGTATTCAAATTATTTGTTCACCTGTTATTCCATCTAGATTGTGCACTTCTTGGAGAAGAGGGTCACGTCTAGTCCCACTGCCTGGCTGTGTCTGACATGCTAGACACTGACAAATGTTTGCTTGGTGAATGTACAGATTAGTGTCAGAACTTCTTAAGTTTTCCTACAGAAATTGCTGCAAGCTTGTTTGCAGATTTCAATTCTTGATATATGTTGTACAAGAATCCATAGATGTTAAACAAAAATAGGAAGGGTCCAGGATTTTTAAAATGTAATCTAAGAAACGGTAATTAGTAGGGTGTTCTTTTTGGAAGGTAAAAAAAGCACATCTTTCCAAACTTTGATCTTTTTCTATTTCAAAATCTTTGGCAAAAAAGCTCTACCAGATATTTATAAGCAAAAAAAAAATTTCACATCACAAATAGCTTTCATTTAAAAAGACAAACTCTTCATTCATCCAAACAAATACATTTTGCATTGTCAAAAATGTACACACACACACACATCTTGCAAACAACCTAAATGTACAAGTTTTAACCAAGTAGAATATGGGGAAACTCAAAAATAATTATAGTTATGCTAATGTTATGACACGTCGTGATCCTTTCAGGGGTGTAAAGCATTAATAATTCAACCTTTAAGGCTGCTTTTAATTTTTGGCTATTATGAACAACTCTGTGATGAACATCCTTGTATATACATCCTGCTCTCCTTGCTAGAGCGGGGCTAATAACGGAGGGAAATGCATTTGTTTGTTTTAGTATGGGCCAGACTAATTAAGATACCTGTCAAAATCTTCCTGTCCCACATTATTCTTGAGACTGTAATGAGTTCACTTATTTCAAAGCTAGGGAAATAGAAATGATAAAAACAAAAGGGACTATCATAGCCATGGGGAAACTCTACAGGTTAAATGACCTGGTTCTTCACTGTTCCGGAGCTTCCAAACTGATTAGAAATAGCATCTGCAGGTCTATCTTTCAGGAAAATATTTTTTTCTGCTAACTCAGCACCCCTGTAAGAGAAGAACTGATTTTTTTAAAATGGTTTATCTAGACCAAATTCAAACACTTGGACATTATAACTCACACTATTTATGTTTGAAGTTTCTTTTTGTAAATATTCATTTCACTTATATTGATTACAGATCAGATTTCAGAACAGTATATCTGCAACATAGCCAATAATTATCCCCACAGATTTTTTTCTAGACTACACCCTGTTCTGATGACCATAGAGCTTTAAACCTGAGTATTATCAAGGTTTACAAAACACCAGGAACTTATTAGAAAGCTCTTCAACCCAAAATGCTTTCTTTCCAAAGACCCATTTTAAGTGATGATCACAAGGTGTATGATGAAAAAACTGAATGGGCAAAGGTTTATGGTCACTCAGAGTGGGCTGATAGGGTCAATGCAGTAAAGAGCAACTCACACTAATTTCTTTTTTTAAATGTTTAAATATGTATTTTCCAAAGTGATTGCTAAATATTAAGCTAATTGGACACTTTCCTTCAATTTAAGTACAGAAAGGCATAAAGTTCAAGACACTAAGTGACAGATCAGAAAATGAATCAAGGTTTTCAGATTGGGGTTCTAATATATCTTAATTTCTATTTTTCTTTTAAATCTTGCCCATTTAAAAATTTTTGTTATGTTCTTTAAGTTTCTTTAATCTACATTTTGGCTTTCATCCCCTTTTCTTACAATTTATCTGTTGAAGAAGCCATGCTGTTTGATTAGTAGAGTTTCCCACCTTCTGCATTTGGCTAGTTGCATACTCCAAGGCAGTTCAATATGTTCTTCTGCTCTGTTTTTCCTGCAAATTGGCTGTTGGATCCAGAAGAATCATATTTGACTCTTTTTGTGCTTTCATTTCTTAATTTGAAAAAACAGAAACCACATGTGAAAGTACTACAGTTCATTGTATAAACAGCTGTGGTGAGAGTGTGGTTAGAGAATTCAAAGCCCGCAATCTTTCGGCTTCCATCTGGGTTCCAGCTCTGCTGCATGTGAGATATGTGATACCAAGCAAATCTCAAGCTCAGTTTCCTCACCTACCAAACAAGAATACCACTCACCTCACAAGACTGCTGTGATGATTAAATGGGGTGATGCATGTAACTAAGATTTTTAAACTGAGAAGGGCTATAGAACCGTACATGTTAGTGACAGCACTACTCATGAGCCAGAGCTTAAATACTCTACAGTAGAAAAAAATTAATGTGTTAGAGAACCTATTTCTTGAGAAAGCTTAGACTCCAAACAAGGAGATGATCTACATGACTGAATGAATGCTTGTGAAGGAATAAGTGACCCCTCTCCCCAAACAGGTATCCTTTATGACTCAGGAGCTCTGTGAGTTCTGTAGCTTCTACCCTACAAAAATATCACAGTACCATTTAAACAACTTACCCCAAAGCCACTCATCAAAATGTCAGGTAATGATTTACAACAAGTGAATACGGAAAATAAATGCTGATTTCTATTTACCTTTCAATCGGCGGAAATCCATTAACTATGGATTCTAAAGCTCTTCTTCAAAGCACTTCACCAGGTCACTTCCCTTCTTCCACTCCACATCCTGTTTCTCTGGGCTTCTCACATAAATTTACTTGAGGGCCCTTCTGCCTACTCACCTGCCTTATACCTCTGACCTCCTCAGGCACAGCTTAGGCCTGACCTTTCCTTTCGTCTCTCCCTTGCCCATCCAACTTCCATCCTATCCATTTTTCAAGCAGTCTCTGAACCACTATTTCCAGATAATCTTGACTAACCAGTTAAGAAGTAGCCATTTTTTCCTAGAGCTGTGCTATCCACATGTGGCTACTTAAATGCACATTTTAATTTAATTTTTTAATTTAAATTTAGTTTCTCAGTCTCACTAGCCACATTTCAAGTGCTCAAATTAGTACAAATGGCTAGTAGATACTACATTGGATAGTGCAGCTATTATAGAACCTTTCCGTCATTGCAGGAAGTCCTATTGGACAGTCCTTTCCTCCCCCTGTTCTCTACAAGCTTGAAAGACAATGTGGTGTAGTGGAAGATATGAGCTTTGAAATTCGATGCCCTTTAGCTTTTGAATATTGGACATAAAAGGTGGCTATAAGAAATTGTGCAAGTACCTAGGCAATGTCTGGCAGGGAGTAGGTGCTCAATTAGTGGTAGCCATTATTAACACACTATTGCTTTCCCAAGAAACCCCAGAATCTCTGTTTTCCTCTTAGCCATGTACACAAGTATCTGAAGGAGTAACAACAAATGTTACTTCCTTTCCTGTGAAGCATTTTGGGTGGCATATTGCAAAGTTTATGGGCTTTGGCATTATAGAACCTTGTTGAAATCCTGGCTGAGGTCCTTGACCCAGTTACTTAATCTCTCTGATACTCAGTTTATTCATCTGTAATATGGGAATACTACTACTACTACTACTACTACTACTACTACATAGTAATGATGATTAGAGATAATGTATGTAAAATACTAGGTCTGGAACATAACAGTCATTCAAAAAATTTATTATAGAAAGCAGAACTATTTATTTACCTTATAGGGCTATGTATTCAGTATAGTTAGGTGCTAAGTAAGTGATTGTTGATGTTGGTAATGAAGGTCAGTATAGCAAACTTTTGTAAAATGGTGTTATGTGTTTGTTCAAACCCCTTTCCATAAGTAGGAATTTCTCTGATATTCCTAGGGCGCAGCTGAACTAAAGGTTTTCTCTATGGCATTACAAATTCCACTTATAGTAGTTCTCTTAGATTTATATGATATAGAGAAAAAAATCAAGTATTCACAGTTCATCAGACAGGCTTTAATTTACCATTGCTCTGTAGTTTTACACGAAGGCATTTTATAGAGTGTCATGGTGGACTGGAACTGCAAAGACTGGCATAAAGAACTATCACCATCACCGTCACCAGCAAAGGCTGCAGCTCAACATTTTGCCTAGACAGCAAGTCTGAAATTTCTGTCTTTAAAACATAATAAAAAATCATAACTTTTAAAAAGCAGTTATTAAACAGTATGCATGAGACATTGGAGGGCTAGGGAAAAAGAAAGGAAACATTTTGTATCCTCGACCTTCTTACACATTCATGCTGCCAGGAGAAGGCAAACAGAACTGAGTCCATCTTGCTTCTAGTAGTTGGTATACGCTAAGTAATAGCACATTTCAGAGAACTGTTCTATTTGCTTGAGTTATCTTATTTCTTCATCTACCAGAATGTTTATGGATTTTTCTAAAATATCTTTGGGGGAAGGGATAGAGTGGTGAATCACCAATTTAGTAGCCAGTCATTCCCAGGGGGAAAAAATAAGAGAGACCAAGAAACCAAATAAAGAGAGGTACAAGTTCAATAACCTGGATTATCCCATGGCAAGGATTCTGTTGTTGTTGAGCACGATTCCTTTATCTCTCAGAGACAATCAACCTTCAGCCAGAGGAGTGTAACCTTAAAACCCCATAACTCAATTTAACATAGTGTTAAAGTTTGGGGAGATATTTGTCAGTGTTAAGTCTGATATCATCAGTCTGAGGGACCCTAGAACAAAGAGCACACTGGGTGAAGAGCACATCACCTCTGTGCACATTCGTTTCCTTGATGAACAAGGAGCTATTAGCTTCAGAGAAAGCATTATCTAAGTGAAGAATGATGCCGATTGTTTTAGTTGCTTCTCCTGAAATTGTGGCGTAGAACACAGGGTCCCAGTGAGTTAAGGAGTACTTTTTGTTACTGGAGTGTTGTGGATTTTTAAAAAAATATTCAATTTAATTTAGGAGGATATATAGACACGTAGCTATTCTTCAACAGCAACCAAAAATCAATTTGAGGCACAGATCTTTTCTAACCTCTACTCTTACCTCATTAAATCAGAAAGTTTAAAATACTTAATCATATAAGATTTTTTTTAAAAAGTCTAGTTGGGTTAAACACTAGCTTTTATGCAAAATTCAAGAAGGGCCATCTATGGCATTTTTATTAATAAGACTAGTTAATAAAACATCTAAGGAAGGACATAACATATTTGTTGACCATGTGACTTTTCAAGGGGGCGGAACCATCTTCAAAATTTAATCCTCAATAAATTATAACCTTTACTCTGTGAACTTTTGTATCAATTATTATTTCTAAACTCATTTTCTCAATAAAATTGTTTCCACTTAACAATCTCATCATATTATGTTTTAAATTAATCATTCTTACTGACTAAGTAGAACTGTAACCTGTAATATGTTTTTAAAACCATCTCATGGTTTTAGTTTGTTTTTTAAAAAGTATATACATATTTTAAATTACATTTGTTATTTAAAAATATATTTTCTTCAATTTAACCATACAGCATGTTTTATTATATTATTACAGTTTTAAATCACTGATAATACCTAGAAAATATTAACTCTCCTACAAATACAAGTTTTCTGGTTTAAGATGTAAAATTTTATTCTTATTTTCACTGAATAGGTTTATTTTTATCATTTTTTTACACACTGTCTGGACATGCCTGTCTATGAACTGATAATTTGAGTTAGTATCTTTGAAATCCAGGAACTTTCATATCATGAACTCATTAAAATATATTTCAGAAACTGAGTTTCAGACAACACATAAAATATCTGCTTTTCTCATTTAAAAAATGACCAGTATATCTCATTTTTAAAGGATAGTAAAAGTTTCTTAATCAAAAACCTCTCAGGGATTTTTACCACATGGATTTACTGCAAGCCTGCTGCATGTGCAAGGCAAGTAAACCTGCCAGCCCACCTCAGCCAATACCTCACATTGAGATGCCATGTTTTAAAGATCTTCCTGATCGGGTAAATATTATAGGATATATTCTTTCCTAACTCTGCAGATATAGCTCTCATGGAGACATTTATGAAGGCTGAAAGGATTGAGGGGAAAAATAAAACCCATACTGCTTTTTAGGTTTCTTTTTTTTAATTCTTTATTGGAATTTCAATAATTCATTTAGCAGAGTGTGCAAAAATTTCATAGGGATTTTTTCCTAATTTTATACTTTGCTGTATATTGAAAATCATACCCAGCATGCTCTTATATCATGTGGAATGAAAAACAGAATATGTTAGAATTATTGTGAGTGATAACTTGGGTAAGAGTTTAAAGACCATTATAACTAAATCAGACAGAACTCAATTTTTGCCTATTTTTATATAGGAAAAGTAAACTTAATGTTGTGAAACTTTTTATCTAGGTTGTGGCTTCTGCAGCACTGGCCTGGGATCTCTGCAATGTTCTGTTATGATGATTCATACTGCAACAATCTTAATTGCAAAATATAGTGTATCCCACTATAACAATCATAAGTGAACTGTAAAATGTGCTACAATTATTCATTTGACTCTCAGAATTTACCATATCACTTGTGAAATTCCAGCTGTTTCCCATTAACTAACTTCTTAAAAACAAACAAAAAAGTAATGTAAGAAACAACAAAAATGCTGAAGAAAGGCCAGTATTAGATATAAAATGTAAACACATTAAACATTTATGATTAATGTGTCTTCACAAGTTAGTCCCCATTTATTTTTGCTAAATCTATTTAGTGGTGTAGCCTAGCCTTCCTAATTGCACTGGATTTAATATCAACTTTTCCAACATTTGTTATAAATTTTCTTGCATCTGATATGCAAAGTCATTATTCTTGCATATACCATTTTCTCTAAATTGGACAAAGCTGGGAGTTCTTATACAGCTGAAAAGAAAAAAAATTTTTTTGCTGATAAGAGAACCTACATGCATTGCCTCTTAGCATGAATGAAACATATCCAGAAAAAAGAAAGGTTAGTATATTTAGAGCTAAGAAATCATATTATGGTTTGAAAATTTATCCATGGAACAAATAAATACAAAGTCATAAAAAGTTTCCTCTATTTAGCTCCTTTTTATTGTATCTCATCCCAAATGAAAAGAGAATTTTAATGAGTTCCAAATTAGGAGGAGAACATTTTAAAAATCAAAACTATAAAATTTTAATAAATTTATTATTTTTGAGGAATCAAACATGAAAAAGATTCCACATGAATACCTCCTTGAATTCTTCTGATAGTTCTCAGGAACATTCACAAAAAATCCTTGCTTTATAAATGAAGGCATTCACAAATACAAAGCAAGAAAGTAAGGAAGAGAGAAGTAGTCTGCCTTACTTTCAGCCTAAAATTATGGTAAAGAAAATAATAATTACTACTATAAGATACTTAACAAAAACTCAGATGTAGTTTCCTAGGAAACTCTTCTATCCTATACTTCGACAACTATCATGACAATCCAATTGACCATTTGACATCTTCTTATAGCAACAAGAGTCAAAGTTTTGCAAACAATTTCTATATTATACTGCGATTAACTATAATTACTCAAGAAATTAGTAATTATAATTTCCCTAATTCTAATGCTAAAAGAAAGAATACAAATTTTTAAGCTGATTAATAATATTTTGGTTAATAAACAAGTATTCTAGAATGAAATTTTTACCAATAGTCAAGTAAAGACAGATATCTAAGGAAGAAAGTCATATACTTGAGAGCTTTGTGATAATACACACAATAATTTAAAATCAATAGTCAAAGAATGTATATCCAAGAGCAATTGCAATTTTTTATTGAAGAAGTCAGTTGAAATACACATGGTAGTAAATAGCACAGGTATAGCTAAAAGCCATTTTCTGCTTCTCTACTCAGATAAGAATGCTCCAGAGTTTTTATGAAAATCCACATTTTAGTCTGTCTCATGGAAAGCACAGCCTCTACATGAAAAAACAACTCCAGCAGGTGTCTGAGAAGCCTGCATATATCAAGATATTGGGGTGAATAGGATCGCCTTACCTGATTACAGATACATCTCAAAAATGTTATGTCAAATTATTGTTTTTTAAGAAGGGCAAAAATATTATGAAAATCTATAAATGCTTTGTTATTAAGAGGTTTATCATCAGATGTTCATAGGAATGCCAATATTAAAAATGAATGAATATCTAAGATTCAAATTTTATTAACACATCTTAAGGGAGAAGCACATAATTTAGTAAATGTGAATTGATTTTCCTATTTTTATAAAATAACAACTATCATCTCTTCAAGTGGAGGAGAAACAAGAGAGTCAATCAAAACTACCAGTTTTTTTTTTAACATTTAAATCATTGTAATATTATTCTCACTCATTTCACCTGTGACTGACCCCTTTTCATTTTAGTCTGCTACATCTATGCCATTCTTCTCTTAGAATTCCTCGATTAGTATAATACTCAATATTTCCTTTTGAAAAAAACTTTGATATTAAAAAATATGATCTCATTCCAGTTATTTCTAGAGTTCTCTGAATTGCTAAATAGGACACCATATTTTCATTAGAATGTTACCTGAGCATAAAGGTAACCTACCCTAACCATTATTCAAGATTGTTGAGTAACTTAAAAAAAAACAATTTAGGAACAGTGCCTAATTTTAGTCTCTTTGCTTCCTGCATTGTGTGTAAGGCATATTTAATAGTAGCTTTTCATTGGTTCTTGTCTAGAAACCAACTATTCCAAGACAGAAGGGTTCCTTTTAGTAATCTCCTAGAAAAACAGACATAATTTTGTGTTACTTGTGTAAATTACTTTATTCATAGGCAATACATATGAAGTCATTTACATGCCAGTTCAGTCTTTTCTTCAGCTATTTGCCACTTACTAGAACTTTATTAATATCTGAAATACATCCAACATAGAGGAAATGCTACAGTAATAAATAGTAAAACTGGTAATATTAATGCTATAGGTGATGTAGTAGATCTGCTTAAGTCTGTTAGAAATGCTAACCACATCCTTTTATAATTGGCAAAAAAAAAGTGCCTCTAAATTTAATTTAAAATTCATATCAAAACCCCTTTTACTTATCTAGTTAGGAATATAAAACCCTCAAGATTATGGTTTTATTTTATTTGTCCTCTTCCTGACTTGTACAGTAATAAAAATATACTGAACGGACCATTATAAGCAATATCTTTTAGTTTTTAGGGCATTAATAAAATAAAAGAAGAGGAATTTCTCGGATATGAGTATATGTGTACACATACACACACATAATTTTAATTCTTGAGCTCATTCCCTATATTCATATGTTAAGAATTTATATACCTTAGCCCTCCTCCTCACTAAAACAAAAAAATCCAGGAAAGCCCAAACATAGTATTTTCTTTTACCACAAGAGGGGGCTAGAGAATTCTAATCTTTTCCAAGGTCTATAAAACCCTCTTAACTGCTACTTTATAGACATTCAATTACAACAGGCCATAATACATTAAAGCATTAAAATACACATATATTCCAACATATGCCAAAGCAAGCATTACACTGGCATGCCCAACAGATGATCACCACCACCAACATCAAATAAACACTTAGGCATCTTCTAGTGGTTTATATGAGGTTTTATACGTTAGCATCCTGCTCCCACCTCTCCCCCCGCCACCACCACCAAAGGCAGCTCTCTTGGTTAGATGATCCCCTTGGAAAGGAAAATATCAAGGAGTGTGATAAAACACCCAAAGACTGGAGAGTATGACAGGGCAGAATAAGGTAAGGATTAAGAGAACTGAAATTTATGTAGTTTGGAAAAGTGAAGACTCTGGGGATAAATGTTCATAGTCTTTAAATACCTTTTAAAGGTAACAATATAAATGAATTAGGGGAATTATTCAGTCTCAGAAGATGGTATAGAAAAGAGCAATGGCCTGAAACTAAGGAAGGAAAAGTTTAGGTTAGATGTGAAGAATAAATTAGTAATAATAGTTGGGCGGGAAAGATGTCCTACAAAGGAAGGATCCAAAGCATAATTTCATAATTAATTAAATGAGATATTAGTAAGAATAATGTGAATTCATTAGAAGGGCTAGATTAGATAACTCAAGTGATTTTTTTCCTAAGCTCTGACAATCTCTAGGCCCGACTATGTTCTTGGGCATTCATAAATGTCTTTCAATGATGATAATGATTATTTGTAGAGAGGAGAGCTCATGATCCCAGTTAACCCTCTGTTTTGTTGATTAAAACAAAATCTGAGGTGTTATTATGAAATAACATTCATAAAATAATTACAACAACAATGATGTCTACATTTCAGAGCATTTCATGAATGTATACTATATCATATAAGCTATATTCTAATAGTTTATGGAAATGGAATGGGTCTGCCAAAATTAGATAAAGGATTCTATAAATGAATACTTTCCATGAAGTACTAACTCCCTAATGAATCAATCTTTTGAAAGCCAGAGAAGCCACACTTTATAGAGTATCTGCTAGACTAGTATACCTGGGCTTAAGCTACTTAGGGCCCAAATAATAATAATAATAATAAAAAGCTATCTCTCAAAGTCAGAAAGCCATCCAAGGCAGTCTAGTATGTGATTATTGACGTTCATAAGTGTAATATAGTTTGTGAATTTGGCAATCTTTCCCTGTAGACCATAATATTCTAGACTAACAGTGCTTCAGTGGCATTGTTTTAAACAGCATTATTAACATTTCCATTTTTCCTTTAAATTAAGAGTTCTATTTTAGGTCAAAAGAACTTATGGCTAGTAGGAAAAAAAGGACGAGTAAAACATGAAGAGTTGAATACACATATATAAATTGTGTGTATGTACACCCTTGGCCCAAAAGGACAGTCTGGTGGTTAAAACCATACTAGAGAAAACAGAACTCTAGAACTCTACGCTTGCTTGCCCCAGGCAAGCCAGCGAAACTTGAGATGCTTCAGTGTTTACCTACTAAGTAGATGCTGTGTTTACTTACAATAGATTCTAAGAACAAGGTAATTAAGCATGGTATATAAGATATTCTAATGAACAACATGCCAAGATATAGAACCCCTTTCCACCTCTGATTGACATATATCAATCAGGTATATATGTTACATTATATAATTAAATAAACAACCAAAACATTATTTTACCACTACTGAAATGACCACACTAATGACGTCAATAATCACATACTAGAACTTTCACACTGCCATTAAACATGTTGACAAGTTTAGAATTTGGAGAAAAACAAAGAAACAATTAAACTTAGGTAAAAGTTTAATCTTATTTGGGAAAGTCACTCATTTAAAAATCAACTATTTGCACTTAAAAATGACCATTATTGGAGCAAATGTGGCTCAAGAGGTTGAGTGCCTACTTCCCACATGGGAAGTCCCGGGCTTGGTCCCCAGTGCCTCCTAAAAGCAACAAACAAACAAACAAAAATAACAAGCAAACAAAGGAAAAAAAACAATTCAGGGGAGTCGATGTGGCTCAGTGATTGAGTGCCGGCTTCCCATATAAAAGGTCCTGGTTCAATCCCCGGCTCGGTACCCAAAACAAAACAAAACAAAATAAAGAAACAAAAATACATTATTTCATTGTTAATTACAGTGGACGCTCAATAAATGTTTGACCTTTCAAAGAATGGACTTCTGCTCATACCCCCAGTCTGGAAAAGACTTCTAAAAACACTTTGGCCATACCCCAGATCAAATATTATCTCAACTACTGCAAGTTCAACCAATTAGTCTTTCCTGCATATCTGTCTCCCAACGTCAGCACTTGGTTACTTTGTTGTGAGGGTATCTAAATCTTCTCTCTCCAACTAGGTCATATGCTCCCTAAGGAAAGGAATCACATCTTATCCTTCTTTTATATCCTCCACAGAGCATCTAAACTCATGATTGAATAATGGCATTCAGTATAGGTTTTCAATAACTAACTCTTCATCGGTGGTATATTAAAATCTATAACATAGACAAATAGGCCAAAGAAAGATAACTAATTAGTTCTATGTCGACTCAATCTAGGGGCTCACTGTATGTTATTTATATTTATATTTTTTAGCACTTATGGAGCACTTCGAAATTCTTTATAAAGTATACTATTCCCATTTAAATCACCTTGGGAAGAAGATAAAAACTTAAGGAGGCAAGAGAGACACAAGTGTCTGAAGAACTTAACTGGAACTTGAGAGGAATACCTTAAGAACAAGGATCACCCTATGCAAAGCTGTTTGGGTACCTGGCTGAAAAGCATGCTAAGACCATCCAGCTGCGGGAAGGCAAGCAATCCCTCGGGGCAGTGTGGGTGGGAGAGAGGCCACGCCCAGGAAGGCGGTCTCGGTGTCAGCCCTGGCTCTGACACTCGCTAGCTGTAGAACCTGAGACCCTTGGCTTCCTTAGACTTTAGTTTCCTCCTCTATAAAACACAGACTAGCGTAGGTCATTACCAAGTTTCTTCCAGCTCTAAAATGCCATGAAAATGTAGACAGGTGAGTTAAATTTGCAAGGAGTTTGTCTAAGTGAAAGAAGCATAATGGAAGATACCCAGCCATCAACATATGTGGGAGTGCTTTACTGGTAACTGGACAGGAAGGTTAGAGTTTAAAATGCGCACCAAGAGCCCAACCATGCTGGGCTAAAGAATGAAAAATGGGCAGTTCGTAGACAGATAATTGTTATTATTTTTTATTCTTCACAAAACATGTATAATCCTTTGTAATCATTTTTAAGTTATATAAATTACTGTCAATTTTGAAATCTAGTTTGTCATCTTTATCTGTGATTTATACCAGACTATATAAATGACATGATGTCTTAGATCTAATAAGACATTTATCTTCATGAAGGAGGCCAAAGAGATCCTGAGTGAAGTGACAGTTTACTTACTCTTATCACAGTTAACTCAGCACCAAGTCCTTAATTTCTCCTAGTGATCTGAAATCTGATGGACTCACCTGAGAGCAATAGAACTTATTCAGACATCCACCATACTCATGAAAGTATGTGCTTTACTGTAGAACTCATTCTTTGGTCCCAAAACACAGATATGGAAACAAGTTTTGTGTTCTTCTATAGTATGCACCTCTAAACACACATACATTACTTCTATTAGTGTTGACAAGAGTCATGTCCATTTATTAAAGAAAAATATACCTGATAGCAACAAAGATGAAAATAACTGTCTGAAGATTAAAAAGAAAATATGATAAATGCTTATTTGAATGTATGTATGCATGTACATATGTATTCATTTATGTTTATTTACATATTTATATATGGAGAAAGAGAATACCTTGAGTCACTTTCATTATCTTACTATCATAGAATGAAAAGGAATTAAATATTTTAAATACATTCATATAATTTATGTAACTTTTAAAAATACACATGAAGAAAGTAATGGTCCTGACCCCATATGAGAAGGAACAAATGTTTCACTGTGTTTAGGCTATTAACTTACATGGTACTAGGGTACCAGTGACTGAACCTTCAATATGCACATTTTCCTCCAAAGCTGTCAGCAGGATTCTGCCTAAGATTTACCCTAATGGGTAAGTTCACTTACCTTAATGCATCATTAATTCACATAACTCAGTAAATATTTTAAGAAGCGCAGTTCATTTACTCCATGAAACAATATAATTTATACACTAAAAGAAGGCCTTATACACAATTTATAACACACAACTTATAACTGGCATCTCAAACTGGTTTGTGAACAATTTTTATACTCCCTTGAAGTTTATCAGGGGCTGTTCTGGGTAGAGTTAGAAGGCAAAAGTAATTTAGTAAGTGGATGTTTCAGGGATAGGATTTCAGCTCAATAATAGGAAAAACTTTTTAAACAATTAGAGCTCTTTACAAGTGCTTAATAACATGACCTTGAAAATGTAAAACAAAACATGGAAAAATGGGTAAATCTAAAATCTCCAATTACAGATTTTAACACAGTCCTTCCAGCAAATATAAGATAAGTTAGGATAAAAAATATTTGAATAAGACTGTTTACAAATATCAAAATAGTAAGAGTTTATTCAATACATACTTCTGGAGCATATGAAGCACATACACATAAACAGATCATGTTCTAGGCCAAAAAGGAAGACTCAATAAAGTCCAAAGAATCAAAATAATATAGACTATGCTCTTGAACTATAATGTAATAAAATTAGAAGTCAATAATAAAAAAAAAAGCAGGTTTAAAAATTCCTAGAAAGTGAAACAAACCAAATCAAGAACAAAATCACAAAAGTTCTTCTAAATAACACATAGCTTAAAGAGGATAACCACAAAGGAAATTGCAAAATACTAAGAATGGGATTATGAATTATAATAAAAGCAATATGTATCAAGTTTTGTGCAGTTAAAATAGTACTTAGAGGATAATTTTTAGCTTTGAATACATTAATTTTTAAAATCAACAGAGGAAAAAGCAGTGAGGAGAATGAGATGCATACAGAAATGGCTTTGTGGAATCAGCATCTGCAGAGGACAAACATTCGGCTAATCAGAACTCTTCAAAAGTAGCAGCTTTGGAATCTATTTGAATTCCAGTCTCCTCATGGATTAGATGTCATCCTTAGCCAATTTCCTTATCTGCAAAATGGGGATAACTAACTTCCTCTCACAGCTGTATATGAATTAAATGAAATAATCCACAAAAAGCACTTGGCACAGCTTAAAAAACATTAAATATCTGGTTCCTTTTGCTAGATGACTTTATTGCCCCTTACAACTCCTGGACTCCATGGTTCTAACTCTGGCACAGTAAAATTTAAGACAAACTTGAATTCCAGCCGCAAAAATCTAATAATAAATTAAGCTCTCAATTTCATTCCCCAGTCTAAAATAGCTTTGTTCAAAACACATTCAGATATAACATATTCTTCCCATTCTTATAAAAATAAAAACTCTAAATTATCAATAAAACCTATTATTCATAATCTTAAATCCAAAATTGACTTGTATTTCAGAACTACAGCAAAAAAAAAAGTGCTAAACCTAAGACTATAGAACACTAATTTTCTTTATTTTCAGAATCTTCTATATATATTTTAATGTACCTTTCAGAAAAGGCAAGGAGTTAAAAATAGCCACTATTTATCAACAACAGGCTCTCCAGTTATTCATTATAATTCTTCTCCAAAGATAGGTATATGTCTTTACTTTTCCAATTCTCTTTTATTTATTCTCTTCCTGGAAAATAAAACCTTCCCAAACCTTCAATATCCTGATATTAAAAATAATCTCTAAAAGCATTCTTTCTCACTTCCTTCCAAGTGTATCCGTCCAATATCCAGTCATCACTTTTCTTTAATTAGAATGGCAATTAAATTAAGTAGGTTTCTTCTTTTATAAAATAATTTTATTTTTTCTCTTTCTTCCAGAAGGAGTCACTCTACTCTATAAAACCATCACTTTCCCCAACCCATGTTTTTTAAAAAATGTACGTACATAGAGGTTCTTCAGTATACTGATGAAATTAGTTTACAGACACATTAAAATCCAATGTATAATTTGGCCACTGAAAGCACACAGATCTTTTGTAAAGTTCTATACTCGGTGCTTCATACCAAATTTTTTTCCAATATAGTAGAAACTGCCTCCTTAGGTTTAGAAATGTAAATGTAACTACTTGTTAACAAGTTTTAATTCCCAATGGTGGGGCTATGCTCTGGTGGGTGTCTCTCCATAGGGTACAGCCTGCTATCCTAAGACCGAAGGCATTTACAGAGGAAAAGGAGAAGGAATTGCAATTAGGCAGCGACATGCTCTTATTTATGCATGGTTTAACCTGTAACCCTGGTTTTCATTTTTTGCTGTGCACCTGGCCAGGTTTCCATATTCTTCTAGATCTCTTTGTAGTTTTCACAAAGGCATGACCCAAATACGACACGCATCATGGTTATTGCTTCTTATCACTGAAGTTACGGGTGGATGGGTCAGACTGTGTGTCCTTCTAGAACTGTAAGTTTAGGACACTGGTCTGGCTAGGGGTAGATGACAACAAAGCTGACATATTTTTACATTTTAATGGTGACCTTTCATTTTCTACTAAAGATAAAATTCAAATAGCCCCAAAGAACTGTCATTACAAAGAAGGTTAAAAAAGAAAAGAAGAATATCTTTTTTTCCTGAAGGATCACCTTATTTATCTCACCAGCAAATGAAGTCACTGACTTGCCATTTGTTCATTTGTCTATTTGTTAATAGTGTGTCTCCCCAATGAGATGGTAAGCTCCAAGAGGGCAGGAACTGTGTCTACTTTTTCACTGTATATCTCATTAACAGCTTAGCACAGCACCTTGCTATTATCTTGTAATCTCTGAATAAGTATCTGTTAAAATAGTGAATCTGTAGTAAATTAAGCATTACTATTGACCACAGTGGTAAAATATAATTAGACAGGATACAAAGTTTACTCAAAGTTCTAACGTCTTTATAAGCCTCTCCTTCATTTCTTAGAAAATGTATCTTAATTTTTCAGAGGAAGGGAACAAACATTTATTGTGCCTATTATGCATCAGGCACTCAGACACTGTGCTAGAGTCAATGCTTTGAAGAAACTCTGTTTAAATATTATCTCATCATCCTAAAATCAAGTTTTTAACACATAAACAGGTCTATTCCTAACCCTACCATTGACTATGTCATTTTTGGAAGTCTTTTAATTTTTAAGTATAAAACTAAAACAGAAATGTATTAACAATTTAATATTACTAATATAAATAACACCTTACTTCATTATAAAAGTTTTCCACTTGAGAATTTTCCAGATAACAGATTTACCTCTTTCAATAGTAATTATTTAAAGCTTTCAACTACTTTTTTTTTTTTCTTTTTACAGGGGAGAGCGCGAACGCGGTCCCCTACTACCACAAATTATGCAGTCAAGTTTCCCACATTTGGGGAAATCGCAGGGGTCAGCACATCCGGAGTGCAATGGATA
>JAQZBX010055074.1:0-18505 GCA_029593785.1 Cabassous unicinctus | reverse complement strand
TACATCATTCATTCCCCAATACTGAAGATTCTGGGATGGTGATGTCAACTCAGCCTCTACTTGAGAGGGGACTTAGATCCCATGAGGCAGATGGGTAAGACTATCTTGCTTGCATTGTAGACTCTCTCTGTTCCTTGGAATAGTCATTGTTCATCATAATTTCCTTATTCATTGTTCTAGAGGAGTCCAATGAACTGGAGAGTAGGTGTTGAAGCAACTCTGTTGAGTTTAAGGTCCCAACTGGTACATGGAAAGCCCATAGATTTAAGTCTCTTGGACATAAGCCTATCACCTCTAGTCTAACTCTTCATTGAAATCAAAGTGGCAGAAGAGCCTTGTGTAGGGAAATCACAACTGAGTCCAACTCTGTCACACTGGGGAGCATAAATTCCACAGTACGGCCCACTGGCAAGTGGCCAAACTCCTGAGTCATCTGCCCTCCCTATAGTGTCTGGATATCTCCCTAGTCCTCAGGAGCCCCACTGTTTCTAGCAATATTTTCTGTGGCAGTCAATGACATCCTGCTGAGATGTGCATAAGCATAATTTCTAGAATGACCTCCTAACCAACTTTGAAGTCTCTTAGCCATATAAATTCATTTTTCTTTACTCTTTCCCCCTTTTTGTTAAGGTCTTCTTCCAGTTTCATTGCTAGTTGGTTCTTGGTAGTAATCTCTCAGTGCCAGGGAGGCTCATCCCCAGGAGTCATGTTCCATGCCAGAGGGAAGGTAATACATGTATGCTGAATTTGGCTTAGAGAAAGGCTACATTTGAGCAACAAGGAGACTCTCAGGAGTTAACTCTTAGGCTACCTATAATACTAGGCTAACTTTCAATTTCAAAAGAAAAGGTTCATAAGTACAGTCATCAATATCAAGGGCCCATCAATGGTCCATCCTCCTTTACTAGTCACTGCTCCTGTACTTGGGGAATTTTTACTGTCCTAATAAAGAATGCAGCAGAACTCCCCAGAATGGGAATTTTATATTCTTTCAGTTATTGTGTCAATCCCTATCCATGGAGACAATGTCCCATGAACACTTGAAATCATCCATATTTCTTATGGTTATACCCTCTCAAACATCCCCCATCACTGATACCCCACACCAACGATTCTCTCATACCAAAGTTGTAACTCTTTTGGGATCAAACATCTTGAAAAACGAAGCCAACAAATATTTGAATAAAATTAACAGAAAAATGAAATGATATTGATAGTTTAAAAAATGACAAGTAAAATATAAAAATTTAAAAAGAATTTGAAATTTAAAAAAAGTAAAAATATAATTAAAAATATTTGGCATTACATGTTTCATTACTGTAAGACCTGTTGTCTTGTATGTACAGTGACATTTTCTTCCATTTAATTCCCCAGTGTCTTTTTTTTTTTTCATTTTATCTTCACAGAAGCTCTAGGTTACAGAAAAGTCATCTATAGAATATAGAGGGTATTCATATACCTAACTACCTCCATTGTTTCCCATTTCCCCTATTAATAACATTTTACATGTGGATGGTATATTTGTTACAATTATACAAATTTTGATGCATTGTTACTAACCATTGTCAAAGATTTACATTATGGTTTGCATTTTTGACCATAAAATTTTATAAATTTTTATGAACTTTAACATGTCCTGTATCCTTCAGTGCAAGATTATGTAGAACAATTCCAATTCCCCCATAACACCCCATGTTCCATCTATTGTACTCCTCCCTCCCACTCCCCTCAGAACCTATGGCATTCACCAAGCTTCACTACCTGAAGAGCAAGATTCATAGTTATTTGCAACAACATTGAGGGCTTGAAAAACAGCATGACCTTCCCTATTACGCACTGCCTTTATTCTCAAGAGACTCCCACCCTTCTATTTGAGACCATAGCAGACTTCCCTGGATGAGAATCCAACACTTTGCCATTAATCGTGTGGGTCTCCATACACAGATACAACACACTGTTGCAGAATAAACACTCAAATACTCCCTAGAACCTTGCCCCAGGTGTGCCCTGTCCCATATACCACCACATCCAACTCCCTAAACCAGTAACCCTTTGTTGCCAGATTTGCCAAAAGAACATTCCCAACTTTGTAGTTTCAACCACATACCCGCAAATACCCAGAGTTCATCTGTTCCCTCCACCTACTGTCCCCCTATTTCTATGGACAGTGCAAACTGCCCCACACTACTCCCTCACAGAACAGCACCACCAAATTCAATAGCTACACTGCACCACTGTCATGCCCATCCATTGCCCAAATAAGCCTTTCCATTTTATCCAGATTCTGCACATTAGGGTATTGGCTCACAACTCTCTACTCCCTTTCTGTCTCCTGTAAACCTCATTCAGACTCTACCTCTGTGAGTCTCCTTAATTTGCTTCATTCATATCAGTGATGTCATGTAATATTTGTCCTTCAGTGCCTAGCTTGATTAACTTAACATAAAGACTTCAAGGTTCATCCATGTTATTCCATGTGTTATTACTGCATTCCTTCTTACAGCTGAGTAATATTCCATTGTATGTATCTCCCAGACTTGGCTTATCCATTCATCTGTTGATGGACATTTGGGTTGTTTCCAACTATTGGCAGTAGGGAATGCTGCTGCTATGAATATATATTTATTCATATCCCTGCTTTAAATTCTTCTGGATATATAGCCAGTAGTAGGATTGCACAATCATATGTGGGTTTTATAGTTAGCATCCTGAGGAACCTACAGACTGTCCTACACAATGGTTGTACCATTCTATATTCCCACCAGCAGTGGATTAGGGTTCACATTCCTCCACATCCACTCCAAACCTTGTAGTCCTCTGTTTTTTAATAGCTGCCAGTCTATTGAGTGTAAGATGAAATCTCATTGTAGTTTTGATTTTCATTTACCTAATAACTAGAGATATTGAGTATCTTTTCATGTGCTTTTTAGCCATTTTTATTTCTTATTTGGAGAAGTGTCTATTCAAATCATTTGCCCATTTTTTAAATGGGTTGTGTGTCTTTATTATTTTTGAGACGTAGGATTTTTTAATATATGCTGCATGTTAGGCACTATCAGATATATGGTGGTCAAATATTTTCTCCCATTGAGTAGACTGGCTTTTCACTTTCTTGACAAACTCCTTTGAGATGAAAAACTTTTTAAATTTGAAGGGATCCCATTTATCTATTTTTTCTCTCATTTTTCATGCTTTGGTTGTAAAGTTCATGAAATCGTTTCCTAATTCAAGATATTGTAGATGCTTCTTTATATTATCTTCCAAAACATTTATGGTCTTGAATCTTATATTTAGATTTTTGATCTACCATGAGTTAATTTTTGTTTAAGGTGTTAGATGATATTCCTCTATCAATCTTTTTCATATATATCCATATCTCCAGGCAGCATTTGTTGAACAGGCTTAGTTTCTCACAGTTGAGTGTACTTGGTGAACTTGTCGAATTTCACTTGACTGTACATACAAGGATCAATATCAGAACTCTCAATTCAATTCCATTGGTCAACATGTTTATTGTTGTGCCAATACCATGCTGTTTGGACCACTGTAGCTTTGCAGTTTGTTTTAAAGTCAGGTAGTATGATTCTTCCAATTTCATTTTTCTTTTTTAATATATCTTTGCAATTCAGGGCCTCTTGCCCTTCCACATAAATTTCATAGTTAGATTTTCCAATTCAGTAAAAAATGTTGTGGTAATTTTTATTGGAATTTCATTAAATCTGTAAATCAGTTTGTGTAGGATAGACATCTTAAGATGTTTAGTCTTACTCTCCATGAAAAGGGAATATTTTTCCATTTATTTAGGTCTTCTTTGATTTCCTTTAAAAATATTGTGTAGTTTTCTGTGTACAAGTCCTTTATATCTTTAGTTAATTTTATTCTTAGGTATTTGATTCTTTTAGTTGCTTTTGTAAAGGGGATTTTCTTGATTTCCTCCTCATATTGCTCATTATTGGTGTACAGAAATGCTACTGAATTTTGCATATTAACTTATATCCTACCACTTTACTAAACTCATTTATCAGCTCTAGAAGCATTGCTGTAGATTTCTCAGGGCTTTCTATGTATAGAATCATGTCATCTGCAAATAGTGAAAATTTCCTTTTTCCTTTCCAATTTGGATGTCTTTTATATCTTTTTCTTGCTTGAGTGTTTGAGCAAGTATTTCTTACACAGTGTTAAATAAGAGTGGTGACAATGAGCATCTTCTTGTTCTAGATTTTAGATGGAAAGCTTTTAGGATTCACCATATATATATGATGTTAACTGTGAGTTTTTCATGTATACCCTTTATCTTGTTGAGTATGTGTCCTTCTATTTCTGTCTCTTGGAGTGTTTTTATCAGGAAATGGAGCTGCATTTTTTCAAATGATTTTTATGCGTCAACTGAGATGATCATGTGATTTTTTTCTTTCAATCTATTAATGTAGTGTATTATATTGATTGATTTCTTATGCTGAACGATCCTTGCATGCCAAGGATGAACCCCACTTGGTCATACTGTATAACTCATTTGATGTGTTGTTGAATATGATTTGCAATTATTTTTTTTGAGGTTTTTAGCATCCAGATTCATCAGAGAGATTAGACTTTAGACTCCCCTTCTAGTTGTGTTTTTATGTGGCTTTTTATTAGAGTGATTTTGCCATCATAGAATGAGATAGGCAATGTTCCTTCCACTTTTATATTTTGGAAGAGCTCAAGCAGGATTGGTTTTAGTTCTTTCCAGAAAGATTTGTAGAATTCACTTGCAAAGACACATGGTCCTGGGCTCTTCCTTGTTGTGAGGTAGTTGATGATTAATTAAATCTCTACTTGGGGTTGGTGTGCTGAGTTCAATTTCTTCTCTTGTAAATGTTGGCTGCTTGTGTTTTTCTAGAAATTTGTCCATATCATCTAAGTTATCCATCTTGTGACACACAATTTTTCAAAGTATCCTGTAATGATAAACTTTCTTTCTGTGGGGTCTGTGGTGATCTCACCTTTTACATTTATTTTATGTATTTGAATCTTCTCTTTATTTCATTGTTAGTCCAGCTAAAGTCTTGTCAATTTTTTAAATCTTCTCAAAGAACAATCCTTTCCTTTGTCAATTTTTTCTCTTTCTAATTTTCAATTTCATTTATCTCTGCTCCAATCTTTGTTACTTCCTTCTTTCTACTTGCTTTGGAATTAGTTGGTTGGTCATTTTTTAATTCCTCCAGCTGTGTTGTTAGGTCTTTGATTTTAGCTCTTTCTTTTTTAATGTAAGCTTTTATGATTATAAAGTTCCCTCACATCACTGCTTTTACTGCATCTTGTAAGTTCTGAAAATTTCTTTTGTCACTTTCATTTGTTTCAATGCACTTACTGATTTCTTCTGCTATTTCTTCCTTGGCCTGCTGATTGTCCAAGAGTGTGCTTTTTAATTTCCGCCTTTTTGTGGAATCTGGTTCTCTGGCCCTTACTGATTTCCACTTCATTCTACTGTGGTCAGAGAAATTACCCTGTATACTTTCAAAGTTTCTGAATTTGTTGAGAGTTGTTGAGTGCCTAACATGTGCTCTATCCTGGAGGATAATCCACGTGTGCTTGAGAAGAATGTATACCCTACTGAATTGGGGTTTAATCTTCTGTATATGTCTATTATCTATAGAAACTCTACTGTATTACTCATGGTCTCTGTTTTATTTTTGATCCTCTGTTGATATGTTCTGCCTAACGGTGACAATGATATATTAACGTCCCTAACTATAATTGTAGAATTATCTTTTTCTCTACTTAGTTTTCCCAATGTTTGCCTCATGTATTTTTAGGGGCCTTGTTCAGGTACATAGATATTTATGATTGTTTTTCTTCTTGATAGATTCCCCCTTCATTAATACATAGTGTCTTTCTTTGTCTCTTAAAAAAGATATACATTTAAAGTCTGTTTTGTCTGATATTAATATAGCTACTCTTTGCATTTTTTGGTTATTGAGTGTATGTAAATTTGTTTTCCAACAATTCACTTTCAACTTCCTTGCATCCTTAGGTCTAAGGTGAGTTTTTTGTAGACAGCATATAGCATATATTTCCTTATCCATTCTGTCAATCTGTCTCTCTTGATTGGATAGTTTAATCCATTAACATTCTCTGTTTTTGCTCTCAAGGCATTATTATATTAGCCATATATACTTTAGGTTGTTTTTATATCTCTATTTTTTTTTCAGTATTTCTTACCAATAATCTTCCTTCCTACACTCTCCTCCAACTGTCTCTTGTTTTTTTCATTTCAACTTGCAGAACTCCCTGAAGTATTTCTTGAAGTGCAAGTTTCTTATAGACAAACTCTCTTAATTTCTGTTTATCTGTGAATATTTTGAAGTCTCCCTTATTTTTGAAGACTAGGTTTGCTGGAATATTTTTTCTTTAAGAAACTTAACTATGTCATGCGACTGCCTTCTTAGCACCTTAACTATGTCATACCACTGCCTTCTTGCCTCCATGTTTTAAATAAGAAATCAACACTTAATCATAATGAGCTTCCCTTTTATATGATATATCTCTTTTCTCTTGCTGCTTTCAGAGTTCTCCCTTTGTCATGAGCTTCAGATAATTTGAAAAGGATATGTCTTGAGTAGGCCTGTTAGGATTTATGCTGTTTGGGGTGTGCTGCACTTTCTGGATGTGTACAGCAATGTCCCTCAATAGATTTGAGAAATTTTCAGCTATTATTTCCTTCAACACTCCTGCATTCTTTCCCTTCTCTTCTCCCTCTGGGATGCCTCTAATGTGTATGTTTGTACATTTTGTGTTGTCATTCAAATACACAAGTACTTGCTGGGTTATTTCAATTTTTTTTTATCTATCTGTTCTTCTGTCTGGTTTCAGATGTACTATGTTCAGCATCACTGATTCTTCTGCCTTTTCAAATCTGCTTCCAGTGAATTTTTTTTCGCAGTCTTGTGCTTTTATTTCATTTTAAAAAAAAAGATAATTAGATTACATAAATGTTACACAAAAAATACAGGGATTCCCATACACCTCACCTCCCACACCTCCCACAACCTCCCACATAAACATACTTCATTAGTGTGGCACATTAATTACAATTGATAAATACATCCTGGGGCTTTGTGATTAAGCATGGTCCGTAGTTCACATTTTAGACCACACTCTCTCCCACACAGTTCTACATATTATATGATGATATAAAATGGCCTATATCTGTCATTGCAATGTCACTCAGAACAATTCCCCAGTCCCCAAAAAGCCCCTGCATTACAACTGCTTTTTCCCTCTCTCTGCCCCAGAGCCTCCAGTAGCCACTGGCTCCATATCAATGTTGTAATTTCTTCCATTGCTTGAATCACAATATGTCTACATTAGAATACAAGTAAGTCTACTGTAGTCCATAGCTCTTCCCACCATCCTGAGGAGTCTGGGATGATGATGTCCATTTCATCTCCAATTGAGAGGGGGCTAATATCCCATGAGGAAGATGGATGGGATTATCCTGCCTGCAGCTGCAGACTCTCTCCATTCCCTGAGATGGCCATTGTCCATCATCATTTCCCCACCAGTTGCCCTGAGTGAGTCCAATGAGCTGTAGAGTAGGAGTTGCTACTCCACCAAGGCTCCAGGACCAGATGGCACATGGACATCCCAAAGACTCAAGTCTCTGAATGTATATCTACAAATACCAACACCAAATATAGGTTTGAATAGAAAGGACAGATGAGCCATGTGCAGGGAAGACACAGTTGAGTCCACTCTGTCACTGTCAGGAACACAAATTCCAAAGTAGGGCCCACTGGCAAGGCACCAAACTCCGGAGCTATCTGCCCTGACATAGGACCTGGGTGTCTCCAGAGCCCTCAGGAGCCCCACTATTTGGGGTGATATCCACTTTGGAATTCTATGAGATCCTACTGACATGTGCATAAGCGTCACATCTAGGATGACTTCCCAACACATTTTGAAATCTCTTAGCCATATAAACTCATTTGCGTTTACTTTTCCTCCTTTTATTCAAGGTATATTTCCAGTCACACTACCAGTTGGCATTTGGTAGCAATCCCTCGGTGCCAGTGAGGCTTATCCCCGGGAGTCATTTCCCATGCTGGGAGGAAGGGAAAGCATTCATATGCTGAGTTTGGCTTAGAGAGATGCCACATTTGAGCAACAAGGAGGCTCTCAGGAGGCAACCCTTAGGCACCCCATAACAATAGGCTAAGTTTCAATTTTAAGAGCAAAGACTCATAAGCATAGTCATCAATATCAAGGGACCATCAGTGGATCATCCTCCTTCACCAGTCACTGCCCCTGCAGTTGGGGGACTGTTGCTGCTCCCTTAAAGAATGTAGCAGAGCTCGCCAGGATGGTAATTCAGTATTCTCTCATTTATATAGTAATTCTCCACCCACTGTGACAATGCCCCATGAATATTTGAACATCTTTCTATACCTTATATTTATGCTTAGGTGAACTTCCTTCCATGCATCCCCCATCCTTGACACCCCACACCAACAACACTCCCCCACTCCAGTTGCAACCTTTCTGGTATCCAAAGCTTCTTTGAAGATGAAGCCATTAAAATAGCCAAATACAATTAATAGGAAAATGAAATAAAAATAAGTTTAAATGTAAGCAATAAAATACATAAAAATAAAAAAAAACAAAAAATAAAATAAAATTAAAAGATTGGGATATTAAAAAAAATGAAAAATATAAAAGAAATTTTGACTTTTGTCTTTCATCACTGCAATATTTCATGTCCAGTTTGTACTGTGGCACCTTCCACCTCTCATTCCCCAGTGTCTCACTATTTTTCATTTTGTTTTCAAAGAAGTTTTAGGTCATAGCAAAGTCACACACAGAATACATGAGGCTCTCATATATCCAACATTCTCCCCCTTTCCTCCCCACCCCATATTAATACCTTTTTGTAGGTGGATGGTAGCATTGTTATAACTGATATACAAATAGGGAAACATAGCTACTAAACATTGTCAATGCTTTACACTATCATTTGCATTTTAGACCATATACTTTTATAAATTTTGGTTATATTTACCATGCCCTCTGTCCATCACTGTATGTTAATGAAGAACATTTCTACTGACCACTAAATACCCCCTGTTTCATCTATTCTATTCCTCCCACACCATCCCCTCGGGGCCCATGACAAGCCCTTGGCTTGACTCTAGATGACAAGATTCATAGTTACATGCAAAAAGAGGCCTTGACACACTGGTGTGTCCTCCCTTATTAGGAACTGCCCTTGCCCTTGAGAGACTCTCGCCTGTCTGTCTATGAACAAATCAATCCTCCCAAAGGTGAGAGTCCAATACCTTCCCACTCATCATGTCGTTTTCCACCCACTGATACAACACATCATGACAGAAGGAACACTCACACACTCCCTAGATGCTTGCTCTAGGTGTGCCTTTTCCTGAATGCACCCCCCAACCAACACCTTAAACCAGTGATCCTTCCTAGTCATTTTGCCATAAGAGCATTCCCACCTCTGTACTTTCAACCTCATACCCAGTAATCCCCAGTGATCACCTTGTCCCTCTTCTAGCCATCCCCCAAGTATCCTGGACATACTAACTCAACTTTCCCAATCTACTCACTTGTAAACCCTGCATTGCAAGAAAAAAATTATGTGATCATATCTATAGATGCAGAAAAAGCAATTGACAAAATACAGCACTCTTTCCTGATTAAAAACACTGCAAAACATAAGAAAAGAAGGAAACTTTCTGAAATTGATAAAAGGTATATGTGAGAAACCCAGAACTAACATCATCTTCAATGGTGAAATCCTAAAATCTTTCTCTCTAAGATCAGGAACAAGACAAGGATACTCACTATCACTCCTCCTATTTAACATTGTCTTAGATGTACTTGCTCAAGCACTGAGGCAAGAAAAAGATATAAAAGGCATCCAAAGTGGAAAGGAAGAAGTAAAAATTTCACTATTTGCAGACAACATGATCCTATACGTAGAAAGCCCTGATAAATCTAAAACAAAGCTTCTAGAACTTATAAAGGAGTTCAGCAAAGTTTCAGGCTATAAGATCAATGCTCAAAAATCAGCAGCATTTCTGTACACCAAAAATGAGCAATTTGAGGAGGAAATCAGAAAAAAAATACCATTTACAATAGTAAATAAAAGAATCAAATACCTAGGAATAAATTTATCTAAAGATGTAAAAGACTTATATATAGAAAACTACACAACACTGTCAAATGAAATCAAAGAAGACTTAAATAAATGGAAGAATATTCCCTGTTCATGGATAAGAAGACTAAACCTCATCACGATATGTCTATCCTAACCAAACTAATCTACAGATTTAATGTAACCCCAATAAAAATCAACACTGTATTTTTTAATGAATTGGAAAAACTAACTACAAACTTTATTTGGAAAGGTAAGAGGCTCCAAATCGCCAAAGATATATTGAAAAAGAAAAATGAAGTTGGAGG
Organism: Cabassous unicinctus; assembly: GCA_029593785.1. Taxonomy (NCBI): domain Eukaryota; kingdom Metazoa; phylum Chordata; class Mammalia; order Cingulata; family Chlamyphoridae; genus Cabassous; species Cabassous unicinctus. The sequence goes on along the minus strand of JAQZBX010055074.1, from coordinate 8,047 downwards.
TATCACACTACCTAACTTTAAAACATACTACAAAGCTACAGTGGTCAAAACTGCATGGTATTGGCACAAGGATAGACATACTGACCAATGGAACCGAATTGGGAGTTCTAATATAGATCCTCACATATACAGTCATCTGAAATTCAACAAGGCCACCAAGTCCACTCAGTTGGGAGAGAATGGCCTCTTCAACAGATGGTGCTTGGAGAACTGGATATCCATATCCAAAAGAATGAGAGAGGAACACCATCTTACACCTTATACAAAAATCAACTCAAGATTGATCAAAGATCTAAATATAAGAGACAAGATCATAAAGACCTTGGAAGATAATGTAAGGAAGCATCTACAGGACCTTTTAATAGGAAATGGTTTCATGACTTCACACCCAAAGCACAGGCAGCAAAAGATAAAATAGATAAATGGGATCTCCTCAAAATTAAAAATTTCTGCATCTCACAGGACATTATCAGGAAAGAAAAAAGGCAGCCTACTCAATGGGAGAAAATATTTGGCAACCATATATCTGATAGGAGCCTAATATCCTGCATATATAAAGATATCCTACACCAAAAAAATAAAAAGACAACTCATTTAAAAAATAGGCAAGCGACCTTAAAAGACACTTCTCTGAGGAAGAATTGCAAATGGCTAAAAAGCACATGAAAAGATGCTCGACATCACTAGCTATTAGGGAATGCAAATCAAAATTACAATGAGATACCATCTTTCACCCATTAGAAAGGTGACTATTAAAAAAAACAGCAGACTATAAGTGTTGGAGAGGATGTGGAGTAATGGTAACCCTCATCCACTGCTGGTGAGATTGTAGAATGATCCAGCTACTATGGAGGACAGTTTGGTGGTTCCTCAAAAAACTAACTATAGAACTTCCATGTGATCCAGTGATTCCCCTGTTGTGTATATACCCTGAAAAATTGAAAGTGAAGACACAAACGGATATATGCACACCAATGTTCATAGAGGCATTGTTCACTATTGCCAAAAGTTGGGCTCAACCCAGGTGCCCATCAACAGATAAATGGATAAACAAAATGTGGTACACACATACAATGAAATATTACTCAGCTCTAAAGAAGGAGTAAAGTGCTAATACACAGGATAACATGGATGAATCTTGAAGACCTTTTGCTGAGTGAAGCAAGCCAGGCATTGAAGGATGAACAGTACATGACCTCACTGATATGAATTAAGGAAATTGAGCAGTCTCAGAGAGCTATTGTCTGTAAGATAGGTTTACAAGAAATAGGAAGAGAAGAGGTTTTGAACCATCACCCATATGGATGTAATCTTGTGTATTTTTGATATTTTGCCTTGTGCCATTCATCACCATCAGATCTCTTATCTTTTCATGTAATATTACAATTTCTTCAGTATGTTCCCACAGTGTTTTCTTGATATCCTTTTTCTCTTCTTCTCTTCATTATGTTGATTCATGATTCATGCTATTTGTTTGGACATCCTTGAGCAGTTTTTCCACATTCTGTATCTCCTCCTGTTTTTCAGTTTGTTCATTATACTGGGCCATGTCTTTCTGTATTTTTAGTATGGCCTGTAATATTTGATTTTGTCTGGGCATGTGAATATCTTGATGGGCTTACTTAGTTGATTAGCTGATCTTTCTATTCTAGGGTTTAATATTGCTGGGTGTTTTTGAATGTGGTAAAGTCTTTTTTTGACACTTGATTCTTCTTATTTTATATCCTTAGATTTGACTCTTTTTCCTAGGGCAAAAAAATATTAGGACTACCTAAAAGGAAATAGATAAGAAGAGCAAAAGTATACTAGCAAAAATAATAATGAAAGATAGAAGAGGAACTGTACAAAATCTAGGAAAATAAATCATAGTTATAAAATATCATAAAAATCCCAAGGAATAAGAAATAAAAAGGTGGAATAGAAAAAACTGAAACAAAAAAACAAAATATAGAAAAAATAGAATGAATTAATAGACTGAGAAACTAAGAAGAGCAAAGAAAACACAAAGTAAATGTGAGAAAAAAAGAAAATATGCAGATCAAACAAGTAGCAGTAGAACAAAAGAAAAGCAACAGAAGACAGAAAACAGAAAAATAAAGGAAAAAAGAAATAAAGTAGTTTGAAAAAAATAAGTAAAAGAAATTTAGGTAACAATGAAAGGGAAAATGCAACAAACAAGAAACAAAACAACAACAACAAAACAACCCAGGGAAAACAGTCTTCCCTTTTAGGTCCCTAGGGAGATTCTCAGACTGATCGTGCTCATCAATTAATCACCCTGCATGAGTCCTCTGCAGATGATGTACCCAGTTTTAGCAAATAAGATGAATGAAAAAAATAAAAAATAAAAAATAGAGCCAATAAAACCTATAACAAAAAAACATTCTCAATCAAATTTCATAGTTAGATTTTCCAGTTAAGTAAGAAAAATTGCTGTTTTAATTTTTATTAAGATTGTGTTAAATCTGCAAATCAATTTGGGTAGGACAGGCATTTAATGGTGTCTATTTTTTTAAAGAGCAATTCTTAATTTTTATTTTTTCACATTTTTTAAAAGATACTTAGCTTACATAAATGTTACACAAAAAATATAAGGATTCCCTTATGCCCCAGTCTCCACACTCCCACAAACCCTCAAATAAACATCATTCATTGTAATTGACAAACACATTCTGGGGCATTGCCCCTGAGCATGGACCATAGTTTACATTGTAGTCTACACTCTCTCCCACACAGTTCTGCATGTTATGGGATGATATAAAACAGCCTATATTTCTCATTGCAATGTCATTCAGAATTATTCTCAAGTCCTGAAAAAGCCCCCATATTACAACTATTCTTCCTTCTCCCTGCCCCCAGAATTGCCAGTAGCCACTGCCTTCACATCAATGATGTAATTTCTTCCTTTCCTAGAATCACAATATGTCTATAGTAGAAGAGCTGTAAGTCTACTCTAGTCCATAGTTCATTCGCCAATCCTGATTGGTAGGTATGTGGTTGATAGTAAAAACTTGGAGATGTTATAATGGCACTATGACAAGGAAGGGATAATGGGTTAGGGCGTTGGATGGGGGGGGGCCTTCAGAACAAGGAGCACCTGGAGCAGGCTTCTAGAGAGTGTTTGCGTGATCCTTTTGTTACAATATGTTGTATCAGTGTGTGGAGATCCACAAAATGAGCAGGAAGGAATTGGAATCTCATCCTCAGGAGGACCGATATGTTCACAGAAAGAAGGGTTTCTCTCGAGAACATGGGCAGCTCCTAATAAGGGAAGACAAACCAGTGTGTCAAGACTTCAGTGTTGTTGCAAGTAACTATGAATCTTGTCATCTAAGGAGTGAAGCCAGAGGGTCAGTGTGAGCTCCAAGGAGAGAGGGAGGGAAGAATAAACCAGATGGAATAAGGGGTATTTAGTGGCAATTAGAAGTGTTCTACGTGATCTTGCAATGATGGACACAGACCATGTTAAATATCATCAACATTTATAAAAGCGTAAGGTCTAAACTCAGCATGTAAATGCATTATGCATGTAAAGCATAATGAAAACCATTGACCATGCGTCACTCTTTGTATATCACTTTTAACAAAGGTACATTCCACATAAAAAAATGTATTAATATGGGAAGGGGTAAAAGAGGGAGGATATTGGTTATATGGGAGTCCCCTGTATTCTGTATTTGATTTTACTGAGACCTTAAACTTCTTTGAAAACAAAATGAATAAAAGGAAGACACTGGAGAAAAAAATGGAAGAAAATGTCACTGTACATAAAGGACAGTGATGAAAGGGAAAATGTAAAAAAAATGATCTGTTTTCCATTATGTTTTAAAATCCCAATCTTTAAATTTTGTTTTATTTTTGTTTTTTGTTATTTTTATGTATTTATGTCTTATATTTAAACCTATCATTATTATTTCATATTCCTATTAATTATATTTGGTTATTTTATTGTCAAATTTTTGAAGAAGCTTTGGATCACAGAAGGGTTGCAAGTGGGGCAGGGGATGATCATTGTTGTGGGGTGTCAGTGATGGGGATACATGGGAGGAAGTTCTTCTGGGCATACATATAAGGTATATAAATATGTTAAAAAGTTTCCGAGGTATTGTCACAGTGGGTGGACTCACACAATAACAGAGAGAATATTGAATTCTCATCCTGGAGAGCTTTGCCACATTCTCTAATGAAGCAGAAACAGTCCCCCAAGTGCAGGGGCAATGATTGGCAAAGGAGGTTGAGCCACTGATGGGCCCTTGATATTGATGACTATGCTTATGAGACTTTGCTCTTGAAATTGAAAGTTAGCCTAGTGTTGTAGGGTGCCTAAGAGTTGCCTCCTGAAAGCCTCCTTGTTGCTTAAAAGTGGTCCCTCTCTAAGACAATTTCAGCATATAAATGCATTACCTTCCCCCAGCATGGGACATGACTCACGGGAATGAGCCTTCCTGGTACTGAGGGATTACTACTAAACACCAACTAGCAATACAACTGGAAAAAGACCTTGAATAAAAGGGAGAAAAGGAAAGACAAATGATTTTATATGGCTAAGAGAGTTCAAAGTGAGTCGGGAGGTCATCCCAGAGGACATGCTTATGCACATCTCAACAGGATCTCATAGAATGCCAAAGTGGATACTACTCTAATTAGTGGGTCTTCTGAGGGCTTTTGATACATCCAGGACCTATGGTCAGGACAAAGAGCTCCAGAGATTGGTGCCTTGTCATTAGGCCCTACACTGGAGTTTTTGCTCCTCAGGGTGACAGATGTGGAGTCAATTTTGGCTTCCCTATACATAGTTCATCTGTCTCTTCTATTCAAATCTACACTTGGTATTGGAATTTGTAGATGTAAGTCCAAGAGACTGGAATCTTTGAGCTGTCTATATGCCAGTTGGGTCCAGAACCTCAGTGGAGTTGCAACAACTACTCTCCTGTTCATTGAACTCACCCAAGACAACTAACAAGGAGGTGAGGATTGACAACCAACATACCAAGGATATGAGAGAGCCTACAACTGCAAGCAAGAGAGTCCCATCCATTGTCTGCATGAGATCAAATCCCCCTCTCAATTATACATGGAGTGGACATCACCATCCCAGAATTTAAGGATGTTTAGTGTTTCAAATCATGAACAGAGATTATATTTCCATTTGTTAAGTCTTCTTTGATTTTATTTAACAATGTTGTGTAGTTTTTCTGTGTACAAGTCCTTTACACCTTTAGTTAAGATTATTCTTAAGTATTTGATTTTATAATTGCAATAGTAAATTGATTTTTTTCTTGATTTCCATCTCACATTGCTCATTATTGGTGTACAGAAATGCTATAGAATTTGGCATGTTGATCTTATATTGTGCCACTTTACAGAACTTTTTTTCAGCTCTAAAAGCTTTGTTTAGATTTCTCAGTGCTTTCTATGTATATGATCAAGTCATCTGCATATAGTGAAAGTTTAATTCTTCCTTTCCAATTTGGATGCTTTTTAAATATATTTTTCTTGCCTAAGTGCTTGAGCAAGTGCTTCTAACGCAGTGTAAAGTAAGAGCAGTGACAATGGGCAGCCTTGTCTTGTTCCAGATATTAGAGGGTAAGCCATTAGCATTTCACCATTGCATAGGATGTTTGATGTGAGTTTTTCATATATAAACTTTATCATGTTGAAAAGTTTACATCTATCCTTATCTTTTGAAGGATTTTTATCAAGAAAAGAGGGTGTATCTTGGCAAATACCTTTTCTGCATTTTTTCTTACTCAAATTGATTTACAGATTTAATGCCATCCCAATAAAAATTGCCACAGCATTGTTTACTGAATTGAAAAAGCTAACTATGAAATTTTTTGGAAGGGCAAGGGGCTGCAAATAGCCAAAGACATAATGAAAAAGAAAAAAGAAATTGGAGGAATAACACTACCTGAATTTAAAACACACTACAAAGCCATAGTGGTCAAACTGCTTGGTATTGGCACAAGAATAGACATACTGGCCAATGGCACAGAACTGACAGTTCTGATATAGATCTGTGGGTATATGGTCAACTGATATTCAAAAAGGTCTCCACACCCACTCAACTGGAAGACAGTGGCTTCTTCAACCAATGGTGCTTGGAGAACTGGATATCCATATCTAGAAGAATGAGAGAAGATCACCATACAACGTCTTATACAAAAACTAATTCAACATGGATCATAGATCTAAATATAAAAGCCAAGAATATAAAGCTCCTAGAAGGTAATGTAGAGAAACATCTACAAGATCTGGTAGTTGGAAATGGTTTCATAAACATTACACTGAAAGCATGAGAGATGAAAGAAAAAATAGATAAATGGGATATACTGAAAATTAAAAACTTTTGTTCTTCAAAGGAGTTTATCAAGAAACTATAAGGTGCCTACGTAATGGGAGAAAATATGTGGTAACCATCTATCTGATAGGCATCTAATATCCAGTGTATATAAAAATTCCTACATCTAAAAATAAAATATAAACAACCCATTTTAAAAATGAGCAAGAGATTTGAATCTACACCTTTCCAAAGAAGAAATATAAATCCTTAAAAAGCTCAAGAAAAGATGCTCAATATCACTAGCAATTAGGGAAAAGCAAATCCAAAGTTCAATGATATATCATCTCTTTAAGAAAAAAACAGAGCTACAAGTGTTGCAGAGGATGTGGAGGAAAGGGAAAACTTTGCTGCTGCTGCTGAGAATATGGAATTGTGCAGCCCTTGTATAGGACTGTTTGGTGGTTTCTCAGGAAGCTAAATGTAGAATTTGCATTTGATCCAGCAATTCCATTCAGAAGCACACCTATGTCCCTTATGGCATTATTCACTATTGCCAAAAGTTGGAAGGAACTCAAATGTCCACCAACAGATGAATGGATAAGCAAACTGTGGCATAGATATGCAATGGAACATTACTCAGCTGTAAGACAGAGTGCAATACTAATACATGTGATAACATGGATGAATCTTGAAGACCTTATGTTGAGTGAAGCAAGCCAGCTACTGAAGGTCAAATGTTTCATGATCTCACTGATATGAATTAAGCAAATTCAGCATACTCATAGAGCTAGATTCAGGAAGGTAGATTATAGGTGAGAGCAAGAGAATAAGCCGAAGCCCACATGGGCAAAATCTATGTTAAGTTGGAAGGATGTTATTGGGCAGTGCATGGACAAGAGGATGGTGCACTGATGTAACTGGTTTTGGCAGTGCCGGTCTGTGAAGGGGAGTAGTGGGGGGGTTGGGTTGAGTAATCCATGGGCACAGGGGGAGGGTATGAGGAAGGAGCAGATTAGTTCTATGGATTTGCAGGTCTGTGGTTAAACCTAAAATTTTGGAAAAATTTTTTTGTCAAATATGGCAGGGGAGCCTTACCGGGGTAGGGTGTTTTATGTAGGGGCTATACAGGATAGGGTGAACCTGGGGCAGGCTTCTGTGGAATAGCTAAGTGTTCATCTTTTCATTGTATGTTATCTCAGTGTTTGAAGACCCACACAATAACAAGAAATATTAAACTCACATCCTGGTTGGTGCTACTATATTCTCAATTACAGGGACAAAAATCCCTTGAGAACATGGGCAGTGCCTAATTAAAAAAAACAAAAATATGTCAAAACCTCAATATTATTGCAAGTTACTATGAATCTTCTTCTTCAAAAATTGAAGCTTAGCAGTTACCATAAGTTTTGAGAGGGGTGGGATTAAATAGATGGAATATAAAGCATTTTTAGGGAATTAGAATTGTTCTGCATGATTGTACAATAACAATTACAGGCTATTTTAAATTTTTTCAAATCCTATAAAAGTGTAGGTCAAAAATGTAAAACATAATGTAAACTTTTAACCATGGTTATTAGCAACATTTCAATATTTGCCCATCAGGTGTAACAAATGTACCATCTGCATGTAAAATGCTATTAATAGGGGAGAATGGAAAAAGGGGATGGTATTCAGGTTATGAGAATCACCTATATTTTCTATGTGACGTTTCTGTTAACTAAAGTTTCTTTGAAGAGAGAAAAAAAAATAAGTCACTGGGGGAAT
>JAQZBX010055073.1:0-18509 GCA_029593785.1 Cabassous unicinctus | reverse complement strand
TGCAACAGACTTTTGATATTCTGGATGAGGGAAATGTTTTGGATCTACAAAATTTTCCTTCATTTTAGATGCTTGTAGCACAACTAAATAGACTTTAAAACTTAGAAATAAATCCAGAGAAGAGTTTTCAATGTTGTCATTGTAGGAAAGCAAAGAAAAAAAAAGGAAGCAATTAAAGAAATGTCTGAGATTTCCAATACAGCCTTTCAAAAAGTGGAAAGGATGGGCTAGGATTTAGTTTTGAGATGTTCCTTTAATATTGTTTGAAGAATTCTTTGCACAGAGGACACAGGGGAGAAGGGACTAAATAATTTGAAGACAGCAGTCCTGGCTGGTCTGTACCTATGGAGAGGCACTTGGAAAGATTTTCCTGAGGCCCTTCCAACAATGGGCTGTGGAACGGTCACAGGGGCAAGGGGACGGGGGAGTTCTGGTTTACACTGCTGGGCAGCCTCACACCAGCGCCACACATTTGCAGATAGCTCTCTGGAATGACAGGCAGAGGTCATCCCGTGCCTGCCCACTATCACTATGGTGCTTGGATTGTCTCAGGAAAACCTTTCCAAGTCTCCCTTTGCAGGTGAAGACTGACACAGGCTTTCCAGAGGGCCCAGGAACATCACAAAACTAAATCCTGTTCCCTATTCTCTTGTTTTTCTATATGCTATCTTGAAACTTCACACATTTCTTTAATTGCATTCATTTCCCCCCATTTCTCTCCTATAAAAACAGTGCTCAAATCTCTTGCCTGAGATTTATTTCTAAGCTTTGAACTCCACTTATGTACATTGCAGTCATGTAAATCATCTGTAACTGAAACTGAAACAATTACTTTCCCCCAGACTAGTAGAAAATATTCTTCCTGGAACCTCCCAAAGTAGTGCCTCTACTGGGCATCCAGAGCTTAATCTTTGATACAGGTTTTCAGACCATGGCAAACAACAAAGAGCATGGCTGTTATTTCTACAGGTAAATATGACATGTGATTCCTGCTCCAATCTTCACACACATTCTTACCACATATTCATTTTCCTTCAGTTTCATATTAAATGTCAATTCAGTGTGCTTCCTCTTTCGAAACTTTCATTTAAATTTTGCCTTAATTAGAACTCTACCCATTTCAGGCCTTTCATCTAATTTGCCATTATATATTTGCTTGTTTATATATTCTTTTATTGCCTGTCTCTCACACAAAATTAATTTATAAGCAAAATTCAAACCCCAGATTACTAAAATATAGCAAATTTCCCTTTGCCTTTACTTATGAATTATAAATCCAGAGAAACTCCATATCACAAAAATCCTACTTGCTGTCTATGTCCTGAACCCAAATTCCTGCACTTCAATTAAAACAATTATCTCATAAAACACTAATTTATCAAATAGAGGAGGTCTTTCCCCCCTGGTGAAAATTCATTGCTGTTCTTGCCTCCATCCACATGTTTATTAAAGCTTGTGTATGCAAGTCTTTATTGAGGGTTATGTTGCCACACTCAGGAACTCAGGGCTTCTTGTACTCTCAAGACAAAGTACCATTTTGAATGTGTTTTGCCTTTCTATTAAATTTTCAGTCTCATCAGTAATATCCAATATATACACCCTGAACAATTTCCGGAACAAACAAGAAAAATCTAATCAACATACACCTTTTTCACACAATTGTTTCCATTTAATTAAGTCAGTCATGTAGTTGAAATTAAGAAAAATAGATTTCATCTTTTAAGTCTGTAATTGTTTTAAAATTATTCAAATATAACTTTCATATCTTTGCCAGAGACATCACTATTTTTTTGGGTTTTGGTTGAACTCAGCAAAAAATGATAACTATCAAATGTAATCTTGAGAGGAAAACTAGCTGCATAAAAATACTTACTCTGATAGAATTCAAAGAAAGCTTAAGGATTTATTAAAAATGCACCATTGCTTCTTAATATGTGTATATTAGGAAAAATAAAAGAAAGAACCAAGTGCATTGGAAGCCTATTCCTTAGAATGAGCTTAAGATCAAGATGACCAGAGTGGTGTATGTGTAAATTCTGTTTTTAAATATTTTGCTGAAGAAAATATGAGTCCATATATTAGTAGATATAGAGTTGAGTCAAACTTTTCTTCCTTTTTGTCCCATCTTCAGCCATCCCAGTTTAGATGGGAACATTGGTTGCTGATAGTTAATGAGCTTTAGAATTAGCTCAGGAAGCCCCATCTTCCAACTACTTGCTGAACATACCTTGGTTTAGTGCTGACTTCTTAATAGCTTTTCAATTACTTCCCTTAAGACTAGTTTCTTTCTTTGACATTTATCCCAAAATATGGTCTTTAATAAAGAACAAAATGCCAGAGTGAGGCAAGATGGCATTGGTTTAGGAGGGCACTCACCACTTACTCTCAGAGGATGGCTGATTGGGGACAGGATCCTTCCTGGGTAATCTGTGCTGGGGGCACACAGCGCGAGAACCTTGCGGACATTGATCTGGAGGGAGCTGGATGGCAATGTGGATTGCTCAGAAAAGAAGTGTGAGTTTTTCCCCTGGCTGTGGTAGTCGACACAGATGGCTGAGCCCCACCCTCAGGGAAAAAGGCTGGGATGAGATGTGACTCCCACTGGCAACCCAGTGAGAGGGAGCATTCTCCAAGAGTGGGAGGGTTCTGGTGGTTTAGTTTTTTTCTTCTGATTTTCCATGTATTTTTTCTCTTGTATTTAAGCTTATCATTATTATTTCATTTTCCTATTAATTATATTTGGTTATTATATGGGCTTCATCTCCTAGGAATGTTTAGATCACAAAGGGTTACAATGGGGCCTGCAGAGGATCACTGGTGGGGGTGTCTGGGATGGGGGATTCATGGGAGGAAGTTCATCTGAATATACATGAAAGATATATAAAATTGTTCAAATGATCAAGAGATGGGGCTTGGTCATGATGGGTTGACAATCACTCAATAAATGAGGGAATACTGAATTCCCAGCCTGGAGAGCTCTGCCACATTCTGCAAGGGAGCAGCCACAGTCCCTTGAGTGCAGGGGCAGTGTGTGGCAAAAGAGGATGGTCCACTGATGGGTTCCTGTTATTGATGACTAGCCTTATGAGTCTTTGCTCTTGTAATTGAAACTTAACCTACTGTTATAGGTGCCTAATGGTTGCCACCTGAGAGTCTCCTTGTTGATCAAATGTGGCCTCTCTCTAAGCCAAACTCAGCATATGAATGCATTACCTTTCCCCCAGTGTCGGACATGACCCCTGGGGATGAACCTCCCTGGCAATGAGGGATTACTACCAAGTGCCATCTGGAAATACCACTGGAAAAAGACCTTGAATAAAAGGGGGAAAAGGTAAAGACAAATGAGTTCATATGGCTAAGAGACTTCAAAGAGAGTCAGGAGGTCATTCCAGAGGTAACCCTTATGCACAACTCAGTAGAATCTCATAGAACACCAAAATGGGTATCACCCCACACAGAGGGGCTCGTGAGTGCTCTGGAGACACCCAAGTCCTATATAAGTGGGGATATCCCTAGAGATTGACACTTCATCAGTGGGCTCTACTTTGGAATCTGTGCTCCTGAGAGTGACAGAGTTGGACTCAAATAAGTCCTCCCTGCACATGGTCCATCAGTCCCTTCTATTCAAACCTATATGTGATGCTGGAGTTTTTAGGTGTACTTCCAGAGACTGGAGCCTCTGGCCTACCTATGTGCCAGTTGTGCCTGGAATCTTGGTGGAGCTGCAATTCCTACCCTACAGCTCAATGGACTCACCCAAGTCACCTGGTGAGGAGACGATGATGGGCAACGGCCATCCCAGGGAATGGAGAGGGCCTGCAGCTGCAGGCAGGATAGTCCCATCCACTGTATCCATGGGATATAAGCCCTCTCTCACTTGTAGGTGGAATGAAGATCACCATCCGAGTACCATCAGGATTGGGGGAAGAACTATGGACTAGAGTCGACTTAATGGTATTCTGTTGTAGACATATTGTGATTCAAGCAATGGAAGAATTTATAACAGTGAGGTGGAGCCAGTGGCCACTGGACACTTTCAGGGCAGGGAGGGGAAGGGCAGTTGAAATACAGGGATTTTTCGGGACTTGGGGGTTGTCCTGAGTGGTGTTGCAGCGACAGATGTAGGCCATTTTACATCAGCATATACCATGTAGAACTCTGTGGGAGAGAGTGTGGTCTACGATGTGAACTGTGGTCTATGCTTCATGGCAAGGCCTCAGGATGTGTATATCCATTGCGGGTGATGTGCCACACTGATGAAGGATGTTTCTGTGGGATGTTGTGGGAGGTGTGGGAGGTGGGGAACATGGGAATCCCTGTAATTTCTGTGTAATATTTAGGTAATCTAAGCACCTTTTAAAAACTATATATATATAAAAAATAACATTTATGTAAGCAAATGCAAAAAAAAAAACTATGTAAAAGGAATTACGTTCCTATTAATAAGTTAAAAAAAAAAGAAAGAAGAAATCTAACAAGAGCAAGAACCTCAGAAACTATATTGAAAAGTTGCTAATATTTAATTGAAAAATTTGTATCTTCAATATTGGAAAATCTGTATTTGTTATTTAGATACAAGAGAATCCTTACAAGGACAGATGTCATAATTTAAGCAAGATGAACCCTGAAATATTCTCACAATTTTGAATTAAAACATGAAAATAATTTTTGATAAAATGTAGAAGGAAAGAAAATATAAATGTAATGATCCACTAAAGATCATTGAACAAGAATATAATACATATTCTTTTCTAGAGGAAATTCCTTCTTGAAAACTCACTGTGATTACTATTGGTTAAATTCAGTTTTAATTGCACTTTAATCTAAAAATAGACATGCCTCCATATTCAAAAATTTAAACTATTTTGGTCATCCTTTCCCTCTTTTTGTCCCATTTTCAACAATCTTCTATATAATGGTTTCACTCAGTAAGTGTTGCTATTATTTCATTGGCCTTGAAACTGGCTCATAATGACACCATCTATCCGTCAAACACCTCTGTCAACATCGCTTTGTTGGACACTGACTTTTTTATATCTCTTAAATTAATTCATGTGTTGTTTCTTTCTGCATCACAAAATGGCTAAATTAGAGCATCTGTAATCTAGCCAATAATATTCTTGGCTGCTCTTTTGTCAAAAACAGGTATCAAAGAGGAGAGGTATACCTGATATCTGCTCCTCAGTAGTCACTGACTGGGAGAGGTGATATCAACCAAAATTCTGGTATTATGAAATTGTGTTTTCTTACTTTGATGGCAGAAACACAGAAGTTTTGTGTCTCCAGTGTCGGCATAACTGTTGGACTAACATATTCTATGAAAAAGCTTCTAAATTTTTAACACCTGAGTCAGGATCTGAATGAAATCCATGCTACATTTTGATGCCCACTGTTCAACAAAGAGGGGATTACATTTTGAAGCCACTAATGCAGAAGGACTTATGGCCCACCAGATTTGAAAATGAAATTCCTGTCTCACAATCTGCAGGTCAGAGATATGTGCCAATTTTATGGAAATACGTGTGACATTCTATGGTACACCAAGGATGCCAGTGCTTTCTCACAGGCTACCACTTGAGGTAAACCAAGGACTCAAGAACCCCCTGATTATGAACTGACATAGGAAAAATGCTCTCATGGCCCAGATTCAGTAACTTTATGGATTAATTAAGGGGTGGTTTGTGGATTGATGGTGCCCCTATTCCACTTTACTTGCCAGGTAGTTGTCCCATGCCAACACAATCAATCTTACTAAGTACAGACTCCATGATGTGAATCCCTACAGGAGATCAGGCACACTAGACACAGAAATGTGATCTATTTGGGCTAATATATAATGTACAGATAGAAAGACCCTTACCCGACACTTCCAAATCCACCCCAGATACCATATTTTAATCTCCACCCTAAGAATAAGCAGCCTATCTTGGAGGAAAGCTCTATTGTGAATATGGCAAAGTCAACAAATGCATAAGTTGAAATTCAAGTCTGTCAATGGTGTCATGAACATTAGTCAGAAAAATTTAATGAAAACTGGTGCAGATATATTATTGTCCTATTTCACAATTCTTTAGACAAAGAAGCTCTAAATACATCCAGAAAAGAAGATATAGATCACATACATAGGCACAGATAACAGAATGCAACAGAGATGTCATTATCAAAAGTATTTGAAAGATAGATTTTTAAAAATTTATTGAAATAAATCACCCATATATGAACATACGTAAACAATGTGTATAGCAATAGTTGTGAAGTTACAAAAGAAACATATGTAACATTATAGAGGACTTTCATACTTAACCCTACTAATACCTTGAATTGTTGTGAAACATTTTTAACTAATGATTAAAAAGCATCCACAAAATATTACTACTAACCAAATATTACTTTATTATCTGCCAGCCCATCCTATTATTATTATTATTATTATTTTTATATCATTTATACACGAACATCCATAGCAATAAGTGTATAGTAAAAATTGTGAACTTACAAAGCAAATATTCATAACATCATACAGGAGTCCCATACAACAACCCTCCACCAACACCTTGCATTGTCATGAGACATTTATTACAAATTGTGAAAAAATATTGTCAAATCTTACTACTAATTATATTCCTTATCTTATATTTTTCCCCCAATCCACCCTATTATTATTTTTTAATATATTTTATGACAGAAGTTGTGAACATACAAAACAATCTTGCACATGTCTAAAATTCCAAAAGAACACCCCTCTATTAACACACCACACCATGGTGTGGAATATTTGTTACAGAGTATGAGATAATATCATCCAATTATTACCAGTTCCACAGCATATATTTGGCACACATTTTCCATACTCCCCCATTATCAACTCAGTACATCTTTGGCATAGATGCAAGAATATTATGTTATTGCTGTTTCCACACACCATCGGTCATGCCAGTTGTATTTTTCCCCTGCTTGTCCATGTTCCCACTGCTCTGCAAATCTGATGTACCTCTGCTCTAGCTCACAAAAGACAATCTTGCATCTGTACCATCAACAACTATTCTCATCCGCCTCTGAGTTTGCTGTGCTATACAGTCCCCAGATTATTCTCTAGCTTTCTGTCAATTAGCATTTTCATCCTTAGACTACATTTTCAGCCACATCTCCATTTATAAACCAGCTGTTAATCACTATAATGTGTTATGATCAACTCTGTACATTTCCACACTTTTTCAGTAATGCTAATTAAAACTTCCACATATATTTAATATCAGTAGTCCGTCTAAGTCCTCCTCTTATCTCCTTTAAGAATCCACCACCTAACACAAGGTCTTGACGATATTTTCCTACATTTTCTTCTAGAAGCTTTATGGTTCTTACCTTTATATTTAGATTTTTCACTTATTTTGAGTTAATTTTTGTATAGAGTGTGAGATAGGGATCCTCTTTCCTTCTTTTCCTGTGGATATCCAATTTTCTCAGCACTATTTGCTGAATGGACTGTTCTTCTTGAGCTGGGTGGGTTTGACAGGCTAGTCAAACATCACTTGACCATAGATGTGATGGTCTGCTTTTTTAACCATCAATTCGGTTCAATTGGTCTATGTGTTTGTCTCTTTGCCACTACTATGCTGTTTTACCACTGTAACTAGGTAATATGATTTAAAGTCTGGCAATGAGAGTCCTCCTACTTTGCTTTTCCTTTTTAACATGTTTCTGGCTTTTCAGGACCCCTTACCATTCCAAATAAGTTTGATAATCATGTTTACATTTATTTTTAAAATGTTGGTGGAAATTTTTTATCAGAATTGCATTGAATCTGTATATTAATTTGAGTAGAATTGACATCTTAATTATATTTAGTCTTTCAATTCATGAGCATAGAATGTTCTTCCAATTATTTAGGTCTCTTTAAAAAATTTCTTTTAACAATGAGTTGTAGTTTTCTCAATACAAGTGTTTTAAATCATTGGTTAAGATTATTAAAAGATTGGAAAAACTTGAACAAGGAAGGTCTCAGAGAACTAAGGAACAGCAAGAGATGTGTGAACATACATGTCATGGTTTTCTCAGAAGGAGAAGAGAAGGGAAAAGGGGTAGAAGGAATATTTGAAGAAATAATGGTAGAAAATTTCCCAACCCTATTGAAGGACACAGATATCCATGTCCAAAAAGCACAACTTACTCCCATTTGAAAAAATCCTACAGACCAACTTTGAGACACATGCTAATCAGAATGTCTAATGCCAAAGACAAAGAGAGAATTCTGAGAGCAGCAAGAGAAAAGCAATTCATAACGCATAAGAGATATCCAATAAGATTAAGTGATGATTTTTCACCAGAAACCATGGAGGCAAGAAGACAGTGGTATGACACATTTAAGGTTCTACAAGAGAAAAACTTCTAGCCAAGAGTCTTATATCTGGCAAGATTGTCTTTCAAAAATGAGGACAAATTTAGAATATTCACAGTTAAACAGAAACAGAGAGTTTGTAACCAAGAGACCTGCTTTGCAGGAAATACTAAAGGATGTGTTACAGCCTGAAAATAAAAGACAGGGGAAAGTGTCCTGTAAGAGAGTCTGGAAATGAAGATTATATCAGTAAAACTACTTAAAAGTGTCAAAAGAGTGATGAAAATAAAATATGAGAGATAAAAGCCAAATGTTCAGGAAAAAAACCTAATCAATGATTTAAACCACTTGTATTGAGAAAACTACAATTCATTCTTAAAAGAAATTAAAAAATACCTAAATAATTGGAAGAACATTCCATGCTCATGGACTGAAACACTAAATATCATTAAGATGTCAATTTTACTGAAATTGAGGTATAGATTCAATGAAATCCCAATAAAAATTCCACCAGCATTTTAAAAATAAATGTAAAACATGATTATCAAACTTATTTGGAAGGGTAAGTGGTCCTGAATAGCCAGAGACATCTTAAAAAGGAAAAGTGAAATTGTAACACTCTCATTTCCAGATTTTAAGTCATGCTACCTAGCTACAGTGATAAAAAGAGCATTGTGTTGGCATAAACAGACACATAGACTAATGGAAATGAACTGATTGTCATCTATGGTCAAGTGATTTTTGACTTGTCTGTCAACCCCATCCAGCTGGGGCAGAACCGTCCATTGAAAAAATGGTCCTGAGAAAATTGGATATCCATAGCAAAATCCCTATACAAAAATTAACTCAAAATGAATCAAATACCTAAGTATAAATCAAGAAGCATAAAGTTTCTAAAAGAAAAATGTAGGAAAATATCTTCAAGACCTGGTGGTAGGTGGTGGATTCTTAAAGGAGCTAAGAAGAGGACTGAGATGGACTACTTATATTTAATGTATGTAGAAGCTTTAATTAGCTTTAATGTAAAAGTGTGGAAATGTACAGAGTTGATGTAACACATTATAGTGAATTATGGTTGGTTTATAAATGGGGATGTGGCAGAAAATGTGGTTTTTAAATGGAGATGTAAATGCCAATTGACAGAAAGGAAGAGAATAAGCTAGGGACTGAATTGCACAGTAAACCCAGAGGTAGATGGAATTGTGGTTGATGGTAGAGATGCAAGAGTCTCCTTTGTGTTTTAGATGTACACCACTATTGCAGGGTGTTGGGAATGTGGAGAAGTATGGAAAAAATACAACTGGAGTCAACTATGGAGTGTGGTTAACAGTAATAATGTAATATTCTTGCATCTATGCCAAAGATATACTGTGTTGATAATGAGGGAGTATGAAAAATATGTGACAAATGTATGCTGTGGACCTGGTAATAATCAGATGATATATCTCATAATGTGTAACAAGTATTCCTCCGGGGTGTGGTCTGTTGATAATGGGGAGTTGTTTGGGAATTCTGCACATGTGCAAGATTGTTTTGTAAGTTTAAGTTTCTGTCATAAAAATATATTTAAAAAATAATAATGTGGTGGGTTGGGGGAAAACACACCAAATGTACATTAAGGATTATCATTAGTAGTAAGATTTTGACAATATTCTTTCATAATTTGTAAGAAATATCTCACAATAATGCAAGGTGTTGGTGGAGGATTGATGTATGGGACCCCTGTATGGTGTTATAAATGTTTGCTTTGTAGGTTCACAACTTTTACTATTTATTTATTTATTTATTTATTTATTTATTTATTTAATTATGTATTTATTTATTTATATTTTAAAAGATGCTTAGATTAATAAGTGTTACACAAAAATTACAGAGATTCCCCTGCTCCCCACCTCCCAAACCTCCCTTAACCTCCCACATAGAGATCATTCATTAGTTTGGCACATCACCTGCAATGGATATACACATCCTGGGGCTTTTCCACTAACCATGGGCCATAGTTCACATTGTAGACCACACTCTCTCCCACACAGTACTGCATGTTATATGCTGATCTAAAGTGGCCTATATCTGTCATTGCAATGTCACTCAGGATAATTTCCAAGTCCTGAAAAAGCCCCTGTATTACAACTGCTTTTCCATTCCCTGCCCCAAAAGTGTCCAGTGGCCACTGGCTCCACCTCAATGTTGTATTTTCTTCCATTGCTTGAATCACAATAGTTCTACAACAGAATACCAGTAAGTCCACTCTAGTCCATAGCTCTTCCCCCAATTCTGAGGAGTCTGGGATGGTGATGTCCACTCCACCTCCCAGTGAGAGGGGGCTTATATCCCATGAATAAGATGAATGGGATTATCCTGCCTGCAGCTGCCGACTTTCTCCATTCCCTGGGATGGCTGTTGTCCATCTTCATCTCCTCACCAGGTGACTTGGGTCAGTCCATTGAGCTGTAGAGTAAGAGTTGCAGCTCCACCAAGATTCCAGGCACAGCTGGCACATGGGCAGGCCAAAGGCTCCAGTCTCTGGAAGTACACCTACAAACTACAGTAACAAGTACAGTTTTGGATAGAAGTGACTGATGGACCATGTGCACTGAAGACTTATATGAGTCCAACTCTGTCACTCTCAGGAGTACAGATTCCAAAGTAGAGCCCACTGATTAGGCATCAATCTCTGGAGCTATCCCACCTTATATAGGGCCTGGGTGTCTCCAAAGCCCTCAGGAGCCCCTCTGTGTTGGATGATATCCACTTTGGTGTTCTATGAGATCCTACTGAGGTGTGTGCAAGCTTTACCTCTGGGATGACCTCCCGGCTCTCTTTGAAGTCGCTTAGCCATATGAACTCATTTGTCTTTACCTTTCCCCCGTTTTATTCAAGATCTTTTTCCAGTTGTATTGCCAGATGGCACTTGGTAGAAATCCCGCATTCCAAGGGAGGCTCATCCCCGGAACCATGACTCATGCTGGGGGGAAGGTAATGCATTTGTAAGCTGAGTTTGGCTTAGAGAGAGGCCACATTTGAGCAACAAGGAGGCTCTCAGGTGGCAACCCTTAGGCACACCATAACAGAAGGCTAAGTTTCTATTACAAGAGCAAAGACTCATAAGGGTAGTCATCAATAACAAGAATCCATTAGTGGACCATCCTATTTTGCTACAGACTGCCCCTGCACTCAGGGGACTGTTGCTGTCCCCGTGGAGAATGTGGCAGAGCTCTTCAGGCTGTGAATTCAGTATTATCTCATTTATTGAGTGATTCTCCACCCACTGTGACCATGCCCCACCCCTTGATCTTTTGAACAATTTTACATATCTTTTATGTATATTCAGGTCAACTTCCTCCCATGAAACACCCATCCCTGACACCTCACACCAGTGATCCTCTCCCACCCCCATTGTAACCCATCTATGATCCAAATCTTCCTTAATATTAAAACCCATATAATAACCAAATACAATTAAGAGGAAAATGGAATAATAATGATAAGTTTAAATATGAAATAAAATACATGGAAACTTAAAAAAACACTAAAAACAAAATAAAATTAATGGATTAGGATATTCAAAAAATGAGAAAAATTTAAAAAAATTTAAAAAAAAATTTAAACATTTTTCCTTTTATCTCTGCATTATCGGGTGTCCAGTCTGTACCATGGATCCTTCCCCCTCTCCCTCCCCCGTGTCTCCCAAGTTTCCAATGAATTTTCAAGGAAGTTTTAGGTCAAAGCAAAGTCACACACAGAGTACTAGAGACTTTCATATACCCAACCTCCTCCCCCTTTTCTCGATCCATATTAAAACCTTTTTGTATGTCGATGGTAGCATTCTTATAACTGCTATATAGATAGTGAAATATAGCTACTAAACATTGTCAATGGTTTACAGTATAGTTTACAATTTAGACGATACAGATGAATAATTTTTGATGATATTTACCATGTCCTGTGTCCATCACTGTAAGGTAAAGAAAATAATTTCCCCTGACCACTTTGATTTTTTCTCTTCCTTCCTCCCCATCCCCCTCCGGCTCATGACACCCCCCCCGTCTAGACTCATTGGATGACAAGATTCAAATTTACATGCAACAAGGGGTCTTGACACACTGATTAGCATCCCCTATTAGGCTCTACCCTTGCTCCTAACAGACACCCACTTGTCTGTTTCTGGGTGAATCCGTCCTCCCAAAGATGGGTGTCCATCTCCTTCCCACTCACCGTGTGGGTCTCCACTCACTGACACAATACTTTATGACAGGATGAACACTCAAACACTCCCCAGACACGTACTTCAGATGCAACCCATCATGAATGCCCCCCCCAACCTACACCCTAAACCAGTGACACTACCTTGTCATATTGCCATAATGGCATTCCCACTCCTGCACTTTCAACCTCATACCCACAAATCCCATGTTCACATGGTCCCTCTCCCATTTCTCCACACAGTATCTTGGGTATTCTAACCCACCCTTCCTAAACTACCCACATGTCAACCTAGTACCACCAAACCAAGTAATATCACTACCCACCTGTGCGATCCTTCAATATGCAACTATACTCTATCACTTTACCACGGATTATGCCCGTATGGGTGATGGCTCACAACTTTCTCTTCCTTTTCTCTCTCTTGTTAACCTATCTTTCAGACAATGGTTCTCAGAGACTATTCACTTTCCTCAATTCAAATCAGGGAGGTCATGTACTATTCACCCTTCAATGCCTGGCATCCTTCACTCAACATAAGGTCTTCAAGATTCATCCTTGTTATTCCATGTGTTATCACTATTCCTTCTTACAGTTGAATAATATTCCATTGTATGTAAGTACCACATTTTGTTTATCCATTCATCTGTTGATGGGCACCGTGGCTGATTTAAACTTATGGCAATTGTGAACAATGCCACTATGAACATTGGTGTGCATATATCTGTTTGAATCTTTCCTTTCAATTCTTCTGGGTATATACCCAGCAGTGGAATTGCTGGATCATATGGAAGATCTATTGTTAGTTTTCTGAAGAACTGCCAAAGTGTCCTCCACAGTGGCTGGACCATTCCACAGTCCCACCAGCATTGGATGAGGGTTCCCATTCCTCCACATCCTCTACAACACATGTAGTCTGCTGTTTTTTAATAGCTGCTAATCTGATGGATGTAACATGGTATCTCATTGTAGATTTGATTTGCATTTCCCTAATAGCTAGTGATGTTGAGCATTTTTTCATGTGCTTTTAACCATTTGTATTTCTTCCTTGGAGAAGTGTCTTTTCAGGTCACTTGCCCAATTTTTAAATGGGTTGTTTGTCTTTTGATTTTCGAGGTGTAGGATTTCTTTATATATGCAGGATATTAGGCTCTTATCAGATATATGGTTGCCAAATATTTTCTCCCATTGTGTAGGCTGCTTTTTTATTTTCTTAATAAAGTCCTTTGATGTGCAGAGGTTTTTAATTTTGAGGAGATCCCATTTATCTATTTTTTCTTTTGGGGCTCATGCTTTGGGTGTGAAGTTCATGAAACCATTTCATATTACAAGGTCGTGTAGATGCTTCCCTACATTATCTTCCAAGGTCTTTGTGGTTTTGGCTCCTATATTTAGATCTTTGATGCATCTTGAGTTGATTTTTGTATAAGGTGTGAGATGGTACTCCTCTCTCATTCTTTTGGATATGAATATCCAGTTCTCCAAGCACCCCTTGTTAAAGAAGCCATTCTCTCCCAACTGTGTGGGCTTGGTGGCCTTGTCAAATATCAGATGAGTGAATATGTGAAGATCTATATCAGAACTCTTAATTTGTTTCCACTAGTCAGTGTGTCTATCCTGGTGACAATACTATGTTGTTTTGAGCACTGTAGCTTTGTAGTATGTTTTGAAGTCAGGTAGTGTGATACCTCCAACTTCATTTATATTTTTCAATATGTCTTTGGTGATTCAGGGCCTCTTACCTTTCCAAATATATTTTGTAGTTCGTTTTTCCAATTCATTAATAAATACAGTGTTGATTTTTATTGGGATTGCATTATTCTGTAGATTAGTTTGGGTAGGATAGACATTTTGATGATGTTTAGTCTTCCTATCCATGAACAGGGAATATTATTCCGTTTATGTAATCTTCTTTAATTTCCTTTAATGGTGTTGTGTAGGGTTCTGTAAATAAGTTCTTTGCATCTTTAGTTAAATATAATCCTAGGTATTTAATTCCTTTAGTTACTATTGTAAATGGTAGTTTTTAAATTGAGTTCCTCCTCAGATTGCTCGTTATTGGTATACAGAAATGTTTCTGATTTTTGAGCATTGATTTTATAGCCTGCGGCAATACTGAACTTAAAAAGTTCTAGAAGCTTTCTTGTAGTTTTTTCAGGGCTTTCTATGCTTAGGATCATGTCGTCTGCAAATAATGAAATTTTTACTTCTTCTTTTCCAATTTCGGATGCCTTTATATCTTTTTCTTGCCTCAGTGCTCAAGCAAGTACTTCTAACACTATGTTAAACAGGAATTGTGATAGTGGGCATCCTTGTCTTGTTCCCGTTCTCAGACGGAAGGCTTTTAGAATTTCATGATTGAAGATGATGTTAGCTTTGGGTTTTTCATATATACCCTTTATCATGTTCAGAAAGTTTCCTTCTATTCCTATCTTTTGCAGTGTTTTTATCAGGAAAGAGTGTTGCTTTTTGTTGTATGCTTTTTCTGCTTCTATAGAGATGATCATGTGATTTTTGACTTTCAATTTGTTTATGTGGTGTATTACATTGGTTGATTTTCTTACATTGAACCATCCTTGCATACCCGGGATGAAACCCACTTGGTCATGGTGTATAATTCTTTTGCTATGTTGTGAAATGCGATTAGCAAGTATTCTGTTGAGGATTTTAGCATCAAGGTTCCTTAGGAAAATTGGTCTGTAATATTCCTTTCTTGAGGTATCTTTCTTTGACTTTGTTATTAGGGAAAATTTGGCATCATAGAATGAGTTAGGCAATATTCCTTCTACTTCTATTTCTTCAAAGAGGTTAAGCAGAATTGGTGTTAGCTCTTTCTGGAATGTTTGGTAGAATACAGCTGTGAAGCCATCTGGTCATGGACTCTTCTTAGTTGGGAGGTTTTTGGTGACTGAGTCTATCTCTTTACTTGTATTTGAACTGTTGAGTTCATCAGTTTCTTCTTTTGTCAATGTAGGCTGTTAGTGAGTTTCTAGAAATTTGTCCATTTCCTATAAATTATCATTCTTGTTGGCATATAATTTTTCAAAGTATCCTCTTATGACACTCTTTATTTCTGTTAGGTCAGTAGTGATATTCCCTTTCTCATTCCTTACTTTGTGTATTTGCATCTGTTCTCTCTTTTTCTTTGTTAGTCTGGCTAAGGGTTTGTCAATTTTATTGATCTTTATGAAGAACCAGCTCTTGTTTTTGTTTATTCTTCTAATGCTTTCTTTTTCTCTATATCATTTAGCGCTGCTCTAATTTTTTATTTCCTCCTTTCTACTTCCTTTAGGTTTAACTTGTTGTTGTTTTTCAAATTCCTCAAGATGTGTAGTTAGGTCTTCAATTTTAGCTCTTTCTTCTTTTTAAATTTATGTATTTATGGCTATGAACTTCCCTCTCAGAACAGCCTTGGCTTCACCCCATAGGTTTTGATATGTTGTGTTGTCATTTTCATTAGTTTCAAGGTAGTTACTGATTTCTTTTGAGATTTCTTCCATGACCCACTGTTTGTCTAAGACTGTGTTGTTTAACTCCCATATCTTTGTGCCTTTTCTGTTTCTCTGGTCCTTATTGATTTCAAATTTCATTCCATTGTGGTCACAGAAATTATTTTGTAGAATCTCAGTCTTTCTGAAATCATTGAGAGTTGTTCTGTGACCTAGCATGTGGTTTATCTTGGAGTATGATCCATGTGCACTCAAGAAGAATATAAATCCTGCTGTATTTGTGTGTAGTGTTCTGTATATGTCTATTAGCTCCAGCTCCTGTAATGTATTGTTCAGAGCCTTTGTTTCTTTATTGATTTTCTGTGTAGATGTTCTGTCTAATGGTGATAATGGTGTATTAAAGTCCCACACTATAATTGTGGAGGCATTTATTTCTCCACTTACTTTTTCCAGAATTTTCCTCATGTATTTTGAGGCATCCCAGTTAGGTGCATAAATGTTTATGACTGTTCTCTCTTCTTGAGAGATTACCCCTTTTACTAATATATAGTGACCATCTTTGTCTCTTACAATAATTTTTCATTTAATGTCTATTTTTTCTGATATTAAGATAGCTACTCCTGCTCTTTTATGGCTATTGTTTGCTTGTATAATTGTTTTCCAGTCATTCACTTTCAGCCTCCTTGAATCCCTGGGTCTAAGTTGGGTTTCTTGTAGGCAGCATATAGATGGATCATATTTCCTTATCCATTCTGTCAATCTTTGTCCCTTGAGTGGTGAATTTAATCCATTAACATTCATTGTTATTGCTCATAATGAATTTCTTACTTCAGCTATATTTTCTTTGGGTTAAGGTTTGTCATATGTTGTTTTTATTTCTCTTTTTGGCTTTTTAGTTGTTTTTACACTCTCCTCCAACTCTCTTTCTGTTGTTTTTTCCTTTCAACTTGTAGACCTTCCTTTAGTATTTCTTGAAGTGTAGGTTTCTTATTGGCTACTCTCATATTTTCTCTTTACCTGTGAATATTTGAATTCTCCATCATTTTTCAATGCAAGGTTTGTTGGATAGAGATTTCATGTCTGGAAGCTTTTTCCTTTCAGTACTTTAACTATTACATACCACTGTCTTCTTGCCTCCATGGTTTCAGATGAGCAAACAGTACTTAATCTTATTGTGCTTCCATTATAGTTGGGTTCTCTTTTCTCTTGTTGCCTCGAGTATTTTCTCTTTGTTTTGAGCACTGAACATTTTGACAAGTATATGTTAGTATTGGCCTGTGGTGATTTATACTCTTTGGGGTGCACTGTGCTTCCTGGAATTGTACATCCATCTCTGTCAATAAGGTTGGGAGGTTTTCAGCCATTATTTCCTTCAACACTCCTTCTGTTCCCTTTCTCTTCTCTTCACCTTCTGGAATGCCTATAATGCATATGTGTGTGCATTTTGTGTTGTTGTTTAAATCCAAATACCTGCTGGATTTTTTTCTATCTTTTTATCTATCTGTTCTACTACCTGTTTGATTTCAGATGTATTGTCTTCCACATCATTAATTCTTTCTTCTGCTTGTTCAATCATGCTGTTATATGAATCCAGCATCCTTTTGATTTCTTTCATTGAGCCATTGATCACCATCATATCCGTTGTCTTTTCATGTGTGTTCACAATTTCTTCAGTATGTTCTCCCAGTATCTTCTTAATATCCTTAATCTCTTCCTTCACTTCGTTAAGTTGGTCCATGATATTTGTTTGGAAAGCTTTGATTAGTTGTTTGATGTTCTGCATCTCTTCCTGGTTTTTAGTTTTTCATTGGACTTGTCCATGTCTTCCTGTTTGTCAATGTGGTTTGTAAATTTTTGTTGCCCTCTAATCATCTTTTTATCTTGATGGGTTTATTCAGGTGATTAGCGTCTCTCTCTGCTCTAGAGTTTTATTTCATTTGTGATTCTGTGTGTGTTTTAAGTTTTCTCTTTGAGACTTTGTTCTTCTGATTTTACTTCCTCGCTTCTTTCTATGTTCTCTTGAAGGCAAAATATTAGGGCCAGAGGAATTGAAAGAAGTGAGAAAGGAAGAAGGATAATAGTAATATTGATAAAAGTTAGACGAGGGACTGTTTAAAACTTAGTAAAATGAATATTTAACTCAGGTAGGCAGTGTAGAGTAATAGGAAAAACAGTGGAGTACCTACAATGGACTGGGAAACCAAATAGAGGAAAATATATATAATGATAATGATGAAGAGATAGAGAAAGAGTAAAGAAAGGGCTGAAAGGAAAAAGTTAATCATAATAAAAAAAAGAAGAAAACAGAATAGTTAGAATAGATATTGATATCCTAAATTTGTGGGCTAATGAAAAAAAGGTGATATGTAAGAACCACAACAGAAAACAGAAAGTGAAAGATGAAGGAAGGAAAAGAGATTGCCTTGGGAGACAAAATCAATATAGACAGAGAATAGGAAATCACGCAAGAAGAAGCACAGCAAAGAAGAGACAAGGAAGCAGCATCTAATTAAAAAAAAAAA